>JAOEGS010006597.1:133463-144816 GCA_025447755.1 Corythornis vintsioides | reverse complement strand
GAGTCTCATCTAGCCCAGTAGAGTCTCATCTAGCCCAGTAGAGCCTCATCTAGCCCAACAGAGTCTCATCTAGCCCAGTAGAGTCTCATCTAGCCCAGTAGAGCCTCATCTAGCCCAACAGAGTCTCATCTAGCCCAACAGAGTCTCATCTAGCCCAACAGAGTCTCATCTAGCCCAACAGGGTCTCATCTAGCCCAACAGGGTCTCATCTAGCCCAGTAGAGTCTCATCTAGCCCAACAGAGCCTAATCTAGCCCAGCAGAGTCTCATCTAGCCCAACAGGGTCTCATCTAGCCCAACAGGGTCTCATCTAACCCAGTAGACCCTCATCTAGCCCAGTAGACCCTCATCTAGCCCAGTAGAATGAATCTGGCACTTTCTGAATGTCTGTTAAGTAACTGATGGTGTGTTGATGTCACTCATCTTCTGAACAAAGCACCACACTTGATCTTTGGAGATGCTCTTTGTCCCAGTTGGGTCTTTGTGTTGCTCTTGCCTTTGAATGTATTTGCTGGATGCTTTTCCAGTGTAAATAAATCAGTGTTGATGCCACAGAGCTATCAGAGAAACTGGGGGAGAGCTGCCGAGTCCCAGTTCTTTCTGTGAAGGTTGCTGTGGCTTCTGTCAAGAGGTGCCTAAAGGGAAATGAGTTCCAGTGGTGACACACTTTGCCTTTTCTCTCCTTTTACCTTCAGATCTTGGTGTTAAAAACAGACACTCAGGATCTTGTTGCTTCCTTCAGAGTGACAACTGGAACCAGCAACACCACAGCTATCAAATCCATCGAGTTTGCTCGGAAAGGCAGGTGGGTTATCAGCTGAGTTCAGTGCTGCCTCTAAAGATGAATTGAGAACTGTCGGGTAGATTGACAGCTCTGAACACCCCCCCCCAGTTCTTCAATGGGACATATCCTGCTGCTTTTCTTAGCCTTTTAATGCAATAAGTGTCCTGTGCCCTCCTGCCTGCAGCTGCTTCCTGATCAACACGGCTGACCGGATCATCCGGGTGTACGACGGCCGGGAAATCCTCACTTGTGGCCGAGATGGGGAGCCTGAGCCCATGCAGAAGCTGCAGGATTTAGTGAACAGGTAAGAGGCAGGACTTGGAGAAGCTGAGCTTGGTGTGCTCAGCACTAAGGGGATTTTCCCTGTGAAGGGTGGTTTAGTGTCTCACTCCGTTTGAAACCTCTCGCACACGCTTTGAAATGAACTTGGAATGTTCTGTGTGGATGGGAAGGGGTAAAGTGTCAGTCTGAAGCATGAGCCCACTCCACAGCCCTCCCCTTGCCCTGCTGTTGTGCTCTTTGACTCCTGAGGCTCTCTTGGTGTGCAGGACACCCTGGAAGAAGTGCTGCTTCTCTGGTGATGGGGAGTATATCGTGGCGGGTTCAGCACGACAGCACGCCCTGTACATCTGGGAGAAGAGCATTGGGAACCTGGTGAAGATCCTTCATGGGACCAGGGGAGAGCTGCTCCTGGATGTAGCTGTAAGAAAACCATCTGCTTTTTTTTGTTCTCATTCCCTTTATTTTGAAAGCTAAGCTTTTGTAATTCCATTCACTAATGAAACTCCCCCTTTCTCTTTCAAATGCAGTGGCATCCTGTCCGACCCATCATAGCCTCTATTTCCAGTGGTGTTGTGTCCATATGGGCTCAGAATCAAGTGGTAAGTGTTTTAGACCAGTTCCTTAAGAGGATTCCCCACTGGTTTCCATCCCAAGGAACTGAATGCCTGTTGAAATCCTTGATTAAATCCCCATTCAACAAGTGTCTTGGGTTCACCTGCCTGACTCAATGTGTGTGTCCAGCACTGCTGATGGTCTGGAGGGTGCTCACACTTCAGTTGCTTTGTGTTAAGCCCCAAATACCATCTCAGGGATGTGGGAATGTTGTCCTGAAGGTGGTGCTTAAGTACAGGGAACCCAAATGAGGCAAAACTACAGTGGTTAAATGTGAACATGCAGCTTTATCACATACCCTGCAGTATTTAATGAATATTACAATGCTGTATTTTCAGCAGGAACTAACTTAGGCTGTTCCTGATTTGCCATTTGTCTCTGGACCCAAATGAGGCTTGATTATTTTTTTTCTGTGTGGCTTGGGGGATTTTGGTGCAGAATGAGACCATCATTGTGTGAGTTCTCTCTACAACCTCTGTTCTTCTGCATAAAGAAAAATGGTTTGGATTTGTGCTTTAGGAAAACTGGAGTGCATTTGCACCTGACTTCAAAGAGCTGGATGAAAATGTAGAATATGAAGAGAGAGAGTCAGAATTTGACATTGAAGATGAAGATAAGAGTGAACCAGAACAGACAGGTACTACACAAACTGAGTTTCCAGGTAGCAAATAGTTTGTGGTCTGACTACATGATGATTGTAAAAGGTAAAAAAAAAAATAGTGTTCAGGGTGATTCACAGGGGTGTAAAGTGACAGGAGTGAATAAATGGGGATGGCTGAACTAACACAATCAATGTGACTCCTGCCAGTTGACATGCAATGCTGATTTTAGAACTGCTTCCTCTCTTCATTACATGTCAGGGTCTAGAGAATAAGTCTTGTGAGGAGCAGCTGAGGGACCTGGGCTTGTTCAGCCTGGAGAGGAGGCTCAGGGGAGACCTTATGACTCTGACAGCTCCTGACAGGAGGTTGGAGCCAGGTGGGGTTGGGCTCTTCTGCCAGGGAACAAGTGACAGGACAAGAGGAACCAGCCTCAAGCTTTTCCAGGGAAGGTTTAGGTTGGAGCTGAGGAACAATTTCTTCACCTCCAGGGCTGTCCCAGGCCTGTCCCAGGCTCTCCAGGGCAGGGGTGGAGTCCCTGTGATCCCTGGAGGGGTTTCCAAGCCCCCCATGGAGCTGTGGTGCCCTGGCAGTGCTGGGGGATGGTTGGACTGGATAAACTGAAAGGTCTCTGCCAAGCAGAACAGTTCAGGTTCAATGTGTTCCAGCAGAAAGCAGTAGCAGGTGGCCCTGTATCACAGGCTCACTCACCTGGATCTGACTCAGTAGCCCTGCAGCCTGACCACTTGGTGCCAAAAAAATCATGGGGAAGGCCAAATGAGGAAAGAAATGGGGAGAGAAATGGGGATTCTTCCCAGCACAGCACAGAGCTCTTCCCCGTTACCAGGCTTTGCAGCACTTCTCACCTTGAGATTAATTGCTCTCTAGCAGATTCTACTAAGTCAAGTGTTATGTTGGCTTGTGGGAATTAAACCCTAAAATACATTTCATCAGGTTTAGAACTAGTTCAGTGAAAGCAGGAAAACATTAAATCTTTTATTTTATTATTGGTGGTTTATATCAATAGATTTGTATTAGAACATAGGAAAAAAACCTGATAGATTTAAGAGCAAATACTTAGGTTTGATTTATGCTTTAGTTTTCACTTCTTCATCCTTAGACATTGAAGCCCAGCCCACCCCATTCTTTCTAAGTAGTTTGGTCTTTTCCTTGCTGTCTTTAATATCTTCTTTTTACCCCTGGTTCTCAGGTGCTGATGCTGCAGAGGATGAAGAAGTGGATGTAACTAGTGTGGATCCCATTGCTGCCTTCTGTAGCAGGTGAAAGAACATTTTGTTTACAGTATAAATACAAAATACATCCCTAACATTCCCTGGATGATGTGTCAGTGACTCTGAGTTTGAAACAGAAGCTCCTCTTGTTCCCTTCACAGCGACGAGGAGCTGGAGGACTCCAAGGCTCTGCTTTACTTACCCATTGCTCCTGAAGTTGAAGATCCAGAAGAAAACCCCTATGGGCCTCCACCAGATGCAGTTCAGAGCTCTCTCACCGACGAGGGAATGGGTTCTGAGAAGAAGAGACAATCCTCCTCTGATGGACCTCAGGCACCAAAGAAGAAACCCAAAACCACCAACATCGAGCTCCAAGGAGTGCCTAACGACGGTGGGTAGCAGCTGCCCTCAGCTCAGTCCCTGTTCTGTGGCTGTGCTGCCTTTCAGCTCGGCCTGAACTTTGCTCTGAAGAGCAGAAATCCAGATCACTGCTTCAATTTCCTCCTTCCTTTGAAGCAGAGGCTTCCTGAAGCTCACTTCCCCCACTGCTTGCACCTAACTCCCGGGGCCGCGTGTGCTTTTGTCTCTCCGCAGAAGTCCATCCGCTGCTGGGTGTGAAGGGAGATGGTAAATCCAAGAAGAAGCAAGCAGGCAGGCCTAAAGGATCAAAAGGTAAAGACAAAGATTCTCCATTTAAACCGAAACTCTACAAAGGGGACAGAGGTGCTTTACCTCTGGAAGGAGCAGCGAAGGGTAAAGTGCAGGCGGAGCTGGGACAGCCTTTGACAGGTAAGGAACCCAGCGTCAGCGTCGTTGCCTTGCTTGGTGGCCTTGCTTTGTACAGAGCCTGACTTCACAGGGGTTTTATCTTCCCAGATGGCATTTGCTCACCTAATATCATCCAGGACAGGCCAAATTTTGCATTGTTTTTTCAATATTTGGCATCAAGTGGGCACTTTTGCCTGTGGTGTTTCGTATCGACAGCCTGCAGAGAGGTGGAGCAGCTCAAAATGCAAAAAAAAATCCTTTGATAATTTTCTTCTTTTTTGCTAATTTACCAGATCTTCCATAAACAGGACTAATGTTTGGTTTTGCTGGGCTGGTTTTGAAGGGGGAAATTGGAAAGAGTGGCCGTTTCCAAGTTGAAATTGATGCCCTCAAGAGTGGGCAGAGGGATGGACAGAAAAGTTCTGTAAGCAGAACCAGAAGTGGAGCAGATAAAGATCTGTTTGATAAATGAGCCCTGAGATAAATTGCAGGAGCTGAATTTTCTCCTCCTGAATTTTCTCCTTCAGAAATTTCTATTCCTACCCATCCAGCAGCTTCAGTTAAATTCCAGAACATACAGTTGCTGTCAATGAAAATAAATTTGGATGGATTTTCCTCAGCCCCTCCTTTTTTTTCTGGTCATATTTTCCTGATTGTGGACTAAACCACAACTGGGGCTGTTGCTGGTAGGGCCCAAACTTGATCCCAGAGAGATTTTTCCCACCTGTTTTATTTGCTTATTCAGTTTCATACCTGGGAAAGGTCCATTCAAGTGCAACATGTTGGGATCAAGGGATGTAGATGCCTTTCTTTTAGATGATAATGAAGAACTCAGGGTTGATACATCAACAGCTTCAAAGGCACAGTGTAATTGTCAGATCCAGTTTTGCATTTCCTTGAACTCAGCAGCTGCTGCTGTGGATTTTAGACTGGACAGAAGGGATTTTATTCCCCCACCACCACCTTTTTTCCTTCACTGCTGGCCCTGTGCTACCCACCCTGCTCATTGTCCTTCCTGCTCAGCTCCTGTCACCTTGCTTGTACTAGATCTGATAATGGCTGTCTGCAAAAAGGTCTGTAGGTGCCAAAATGTGGTGGGTGTTTTCTGGGCTTCCGTGGAATCCTTTCACACTGCACTGTGTGAATCCAGAAATGAAACAGCCAGGAATATCCTGAGACCTTGTTTGTATCCTGGGAGGAGCTGATGAGCTTCTAGTGTTGGATTTACCAGGCAGGGTGATTCTCTTTTGATTTCTCAAGTCATAAGGGGGGATCAAGTGTGTTTTAAAGGATGGTAGGAAGTTGGGTTGGGTTTTGTGGATCCTCAGGTGTCTTTGCTGGCATCTGTTCCAAACAAACTGAAAAGCTCCATCCATTTGATAATTTTACAGTAAAATTTTACAGCAGTCTGGTGTAACCCAAACTTTGGCAGAACTACTTGTTTTCAGTCATGGGTTTGCTCTGAGATGTTGAGGTTGGGTGAAATCAACCCCAATTTACACCAGGTAAGTGGAGTAAAAGCTGAGAGTTGTGTAGCCACCTTGGCCATGCCTGTGATCCCAAATACAAGTACAGAAATCCTGGAGATCTTCATTTGCTGTAGACACACTTGTTATCTGGTTCCAAAAGAACAGCTTTGGCTAGAAAATCTTGTTCCCTCCCATAGTTTTCTGGAAGTGCTGCTGTATTTGGTGGTTTCTGGTTTCAGTGGCTGAGTCTGGTTACTTATTTTTCACCTCTCTTTGATCTCTTTAGCAGGTGGTGCAATCTCAGAATTGTTATGAAGACACCTCTTTATCTTCCTGCATCTTTCCTGTACTGGCACCATAATGTGGAAAATAGATGTTGCTCAGCCAGAGTGGACTGACTAATAGAGCAGACTGCTTGTTCATGGATTCAGGGAGTGACTTTGGTAAGGAATGAGTATGGAAGAAGAGGAAAGAAGCTTCATTCCTCCTTAGCCAGATGCTGGCTCTCAGGTCAGGTGATTTGCAAAGAGACTCAACTGGACTTTGTGCTGAGGTGGATCTCTGGTACCCAACACTCTGCCACTCCAGAACTTACCAGCCATTGTCCTTTCAATATTATTATTATTTTTTTCTATTGTTCCTGGATTGAAGAATACCCAAAGTGTGTATTTTTTCTTTCTCCCTGATGCCATATGACTGTGTATCCTGCAAACTTCCCTTTCTTTGCTGTTCATTTTCCTGGCAGTGAGCTGGAAGTCCTCTGGTGCCAGCAGCTTTTCTCTTAGCTCTGTGTGACATCTGTGCTGACAGTGAAGCCCCTGCTGCTTCTTAGGTGCCAGGTTTGATTTCATCTCCAGTGGACAGAGTCCTAAAGTGAAGAATCAAGACTCCCTCTGAAGTCTGCAAAGAGTGAATCTTCATATTGTGAATATTTTAGACATGAAGGATGACTCTGCTTGTGGGAGAAGGAACAAGTGGAAGTAGCTCTGGATAAAATACTGAGTTAATACTCTTGCCTGTGACACAAAAAGCTGTGTTGACACTTTCTTTCTGTCCTTGTGGTTTTTAATCCCTTTCCTTTAAGGTGTCCTACCAGAAGCAATTGGTTTCCTCCTTAGCTGGTAGGTACTGGCAGTTGAAGAAGAAACAGAATTAATATTTCTCTGAACTGAAACAGGGTTTTCAGTTGGTTTTTTTTCCCCTCCTGGATCAGTAATGGAAAAAGGAGGTTTGTTAACAGCTCTTCCCAGCCATGCTGTAACCTTTTGTTCCCTCAGTATGGTTGTAATATTTTCCTTGTGGGAATGGGAAGGGAGACTTTCTGGGAGAGATCTATACAGAGCCTGACATGTCTCTGTATTAGACCAATTAAAATGTTCATTTTTAATATTTTAATTTCTAATATATTCATTTCCCTTATTTCTTTATAAACTTCTAAAATCCCTATGCAATTGCAGTTTTCCCCAGATGCACCTATTGAGGTTATCACTATGTCTTTCCATTTTCAAAGCATGCTGCAGACATTAAAAACCAGAAAGAGGAGTCAGAAAGAGATTTATTAATTAGCAGTCAGAAGTGTACAGCAGCTTAGGAGTGCATGGGAAGAGAGGAGCTGTTTTAAACCATGAGGGGTTTTTTACACCTTTTTTTTTCCTTTCCAGCTTTGATACAGTGCCCTGCTTCAGTTAATGAAATCCACCCCCTGCTGCATCTTTCCAGGAACCCTGTTACACCCAATCCCTCCCCAGCCTGTGGTGTGGCTGACCCCAGCAGCTCAGAGATGCACAGGCAGTGGTTCTCTGGTGTGTTTTAAAGCCAAGGATTTGCCACAGGCTCCAGCCTGCATTTCAGTTTGACCTTCTCTGTACAGTGTATATGTCCTTTGGGTTTCTCTCCTTCCCTCTCTGATTTGGGTATCTAGTTTTGTACAATACCTGTGGGGTGCTGGCTTGAGGGTAGCACGTAGCAGTGATGTTAGGATTTGTGTTTGTAAATAAAGAGCTATGTTTTATTTCCTAAAGGCAACGTTTTGTGGTGCAAACACAGACACTGTGCCAGTGGGTTGTTGTTTGGGTTATTTTTTTTCCTCCTCCTGTGGTTGGTTGGTGACAGAGGAGTGAGTTCTGTAGCCCAGTAAAAGCCACGTGCAACCTGAGTGCAGCCTGGGCACTCTGAGGTGCAGAGTGGGATGTGCTGGTGTAGGGTGCACCTCCAGGGAAATAACTTGGAAATTACAGGGACTGGATCTCCACAAGTCTTCATTTGAATCAATTCAGGAGCATTCTGAAAAGAAAGGCAGATATTCAGTGGAACTGTGGAAGAACAGGACAATCCAAATCCTTTCTGTGAGTTGCTGGTGGGGAGAGGCTGATTATTGAGCTGCTTTGACCATAGTTCAATTGCTCCATCAAAAATAAGTGGCTTTTGGGGTTTGTTTTTTTCATGAAGAACTTCTTTAACAGCATGTTTTTCTTTTGGGACCCTTCAGCACTAAGTGAATTGGGGGGTTGGACTAGATGATCTTCTAGGTCCCTTCCAACCCCTAATATCTATGAATAATATCTATGAATTACACTGGGACATCTCTCTGCAGAGCTCAGCCTTGGAGCAATTCCCTGGGGCTCAATCCCATCCCAGTCTCAGCCAGAGTCTGGTGATACTGGTGTCCTCAGGAGGACTCACTTTGGCTTCAGCCTTGAGGGAGTTCTCTGCTCTCCCTCCACAGGTCCAGGGCTGTGACATCAGCAGCGTTGCCATGGCAATGAGGGGATGCTGAGGTCTCCTAGGGGTGGGTACTACTGGCCAGGACATGCTGTTTGGATTGGATTGCAGTGCCAGCAGGGCAGCTAGAGGTCAACAGCTTGTGCTTGGGATCTTGGTCAGTTGGGAAGGACTTGTGGAATCAGCAGCATGCAGGTGCTGCATGAGGAATCCTCATTCCCCTGCACTCAAGAGAATGAAGGGTTCCAGTAACACTTTGGTGGGAAAACTAAACTGGAACAGTGCTTAACAGTGGAGATTCATCTAAAACAGTTGGAGAAATCTTGCAGAGAAAGGAGGACTTAATGTTTTTAAACAGTCAAACAGATCCCATTTGCTGGAATACTGTGGAGTGGAACATTCTGCTGCCTTGTTGCAAGAGCTGGAATCCACAGCACCTTCTGCCTGATGTGGAGCACCTTCTGCCTGATGTGGTGTCTTCTTTAGCAGTGCTGTGCTTCAGAGCTGTCATCTTGGAGGATTTTTCCTCATGGAAGGATTAGGTCTTGAAGATGTTGCTGGTGGGATTTCAGAGCCACTGAGTCCAAAGACTCAGAATGATCTGGAGGGGTTTTCTGACTGCTCAGTGAGCTGGCTTTGCCAAATGGCTTGTCTGCTGAAAACCCCCAGAGTGAAGACCTTGGGGGTCATCCTCGGGCTATCCCTTTGCTCTTTCTTTCTCCTCTTGAAGGTGCCCCTTGGGGAAATCACCATCCCAGAAGAGCTGAAGACAGTCGTAGCGAAAGTGATTGTCAACACCACCTCCTGCAGCGTCACCTGCGGGCTGGGTGTCAAGGTGGAGGAGCTGTGTGAGATCACCCCAGCCGGGGAGAGGAAGAACTGCACCCTGCGCAGCTCCAGCTGCCTGGCCACATGGATCTGTGGCTTGCACCACTTCACCATCCCCTTGGGCCAACCCTTCCAGGGCACCTGCCTGACCTCGGATGTGGTCGACTTTGAGAACGGAGCCTATAACTACACGTGGGGCTTTGCCCCTGGTCTCATCACCACCAATGATTTGCTCTTCAAAACTTTTAAACACCCCTACCCTTATCTCAGGCTTTCCCCTGCCAAGGAGGCTGACGCAGGGACATATCGATGTGATGTGCTGATGCTGAAGACTTTAAAGGTAGTCAAGAGGATCTACTTTGGGGTCAAAGTGATCCCAAATGACATGGCAGATCTGAACTTCCACAGGTCCTTGACTTGGGAACAGAAATTATTAGAGGAGCAGGAAGAAGAACTAGTGAATGAAGAGAATGCAGAGAATGCAGAGACTCCAGAGACTCCAGAATATCCAGAGAATCCAGAGAACCACACTCAAGCTGAAGTGCAACAAGAAGAGCAGCAGCAGTTCTGGCAGGTAGAACTGTTCATTGTCTGCTTGATAGGAGTTGGAAGTGGAGTGGTGGCAGGTGTCCTGGTGAGCACAGCTCTCTACGTGTTGAAGATGATTTTGAGGAGAGCTGCCAAGAACAGAACTGGGATTTGATGCAATTCCTTGTCTCTTGTCTCTTTATTAGCACTGACCAGGTATTTCATGGCTGTGTTTTGAGGGTGTTTTTTTTCTGGTTGAGTTTATTGCCAAATATTTTCTTAAGCTCCAGAGTCTGGTAAGTTGCAAAGGTGGCTTTGGGAAAGATGCTGAAAGAACAAAAATTGTTGTTATGGGGCTAGAGAGGCTCCAAAGGAGCCTGAGACACCAAAAAAGTCTCAAGGTGATGAGCTCCAAAGGAATTGGATGATGTCAGGGGAATGGGAATCAATGGGTGCATGGAATGGGTGACATGGTGGAAAGATCAACTGGGGTAATGGATGTGGGACTGGAGAAGGATTCTGAGGGGACAAGAGGGGATTTCACCAGACTACAGAGGTTCTCAAGAACCAGGCACTCAACAGAGCTATCCAAGATTATCCTAGATATCCAAGCTGTCTAGGACAAGGACTTGGAGCTGGGAATGGGCTGTGCAAGAATGGATGAGTGATGGCCTGAGATTTCAGAGCAGCTCTCTGGGAAGTTGTCCTGTCCAGCCTGGCCTTGAACACTTCCTGGGAGGGATCAGCTGCTGCAGGAGCTCCTGGCTAGGGGTGGACCTGTGGCAGCCACTGCCACGAGTGACCCTGTCCACCCAGCCCCTCTGCCTGCACCCCCCTGGCCTCCCCCACAGGTCTGTCATCTCACCCTCTGCCTACATCTCCATCCATCCATCCATCCATGCCAGGAATGGTGCAGGGATACACCTACCACCCTGTTGTGTAAGTATCCATTTGTCTATCCATCCATCCATCCATCCATCCATCCATCCATCCATCCATCCATCCATCCATCCATCCATCCATCCATCTTCCCCATCTGTCTGTCCACCCACCCATGCCCCTAGATGTGCACCCCCCTGTTCAGATGTGTCCCCTCCTGTCCCCCATTCCACCATCTGGCCCTTCTCCTTTCCACTTGCCCCCCTACCCCTCCCTATATCATTTCCTGCATTTTCCCTCTTTATTTTTAACCATTTTTTACCTTCTTCCCTGCATCTGTTTTTATTTTTTTTCTCATGTTTTGGGGTTTGAGAGAATCATTCAGGTTGGAAAAGACCCTTGGGGTCATCCAGTCCAACCATTAACCCTTCTTTACAAGGTTCACCCCTAAACTATGGCCCTCAAAACCACAACCAAATGACCAGGGCTGGTGACTCAGCTCTCTCCATGGGCAACCTGTGCCAGGGGTCATTGGGACCATTCCCAACACCCCCCACCCCATTCCCACCACCCCCCCCCCCCCACCCCCACCCCCCCCCCCCCCCCCCCCCCCCACCCCCCCCCCCCCCCCCGCACGCAAGCCCGGACGGCC
>JAOEGS010006597.1:76367-133363 GCA_025447755.1 Corythornis vintsioides | reverse complement strand
ATGCATCAGCTGCTGAACTCCCTTCTTAAATACATTTGTGTCTCACAGGTCATTTAGTGGAGCCCCAGCTGAACTGTATGCTGGAGCATACAGAGTATCCCAGCTCACACTAACTGTTGCTCTTCCATTTGTATTTTCAATCTATTCTCAGGACAGAAATGTAAATTTATAGTTTTTTAGGCTTTACACGTTCCCTGCTTTGCATTGGTCCTGAAATAGAAAGGGCATGTTATGCTGTTGGGATAGAATATCCCATCTTCTTAATCACAGCATTAGACATGATGCTCCTGAGCATAACTCTGTGTGTTGGTTATTCACTGGGAGTTCTTAACCCTCTCCATTTATATGTCAAGAAACTGTAGTAGTATCAGTTTGGAAAGCCATTTCTGGATGGAATGCTTTCATTTTCATTCCTCCTTCATTTGCATTCTTCCTTCCATCCCAGATTTTGCTGTGAATGGGAACACAGAATTGGTGCATCTGGTGTGGAGGAAATAAAGAGTAACCCATTCTTTGAAGGGGTTGATTGGGAGCATATCAGGTAAGATGCTTTGCACAGAAGCAAACTGCTCTTCTCTGTGCTCCTGTTCAATAGGAGGGAGCAGCTTGACTGGCATTTATTGTATCTAGGTGTGGGTGAGAATATTCTGTTCCTTATCTGAAGCTTGCTGAGCTTTAGGTACCTTCAGTCTTTGATTCTGTTAAGAAATGGAAAGTGGCTGAATCCTGCTTTCTTCTGCCTTTGCACTCTTAATGCTGAAACTGCTCTTCTTGGCAGAGAGAGACCCGCTGCGATTTCCATAGAGATTAAAAGCATTGATGATACCTCCAACTTTGATGAATTTCCAGAATCTGATATCCTTAAACCAACAGGTAAACACTTTGATTCTTCCTGTAAGCAGCTCTTCCTCCTCTCCTAGAATGACTGAACTCTGATAATTAGAGAAAGGATTTCAGGAGATGCTAGAGGTTGGTTGGTTGGGTTTTTTTTGGTATCATGAGCAAATTGGTTGAGTCTTGTGGAGCAGTGGTTTGCAAGCTGTAGGCTGGGTGTCAGGAGGTGGAATGCAGACTGGGTGATGCCAGAGCCACGTGACAAAGGGCATCAATAAGAGGCAGGACAGCTCCCAGCAAGGCAAGATCTGAGTGGGACCTGTGAGCCCCACGCTGCGAGTCCCTCTTGGCATTGGCTGATTCTCACTAGCACATCAAACACGTGGTATAGTGAGTAGGGAGAGGGTGGGACAGCAGCAGATGTGTTTTGGTGTAAATCTCAAAAAATCCTTGTATTTACATGTCAAAGTAGAATCACACTTGTTTGCACCCTGTGTTTAAAACACACCTTGCAGCAGTTTGTGGCTGGGGTTGAAGAATGAAACCAGTTGGTGAGATTTCTTTCCTTAGAAGCATTTTCTCCTCCTCCACATCCAGTGTTTTGTATGAAAATTAAACATGGCATCTTCAAAGGATAAATTAATTTTTTTCCATGTCTTCTCAGTGGCAACAAGCAACCACCCAGAGACTGACTACAAGAACAAGGACTGGGTTTTTATCAACTACACCTACAAGCGTTTTGAGGGGCTGACAGCCCGAGGAGCAATCCCATCCTATATGAAAGCAGGAAAGTAAACAAATCTCTACCTGGGACAACTTCTGAGCCATGGAATTCTCTTCCTCTACTTCGGATTTACACCCATAAAAGAGCTTCTTTTTTTTTTTTGTAAAGAAAACTGGAGGGCTATCAACCCTTGGATATGAGGACCCTGTTTTGTTACTTGTTACTGAGGGTGTTTTTTCTTTCTGCGCCATGGAAAAGATTCCACCAAATATTTGCATCATCTCTGCTGCAAGCACATTTTGTTGCTTTGGGAGCAAGAGTTTTGGGTTGCTTTAGAAATCCTTTGCCAGCTTGTACAGCCCCTCTGGGGTGAGAACTGAGATGTGGCTCTGAGAGCACGGGGTGGGTCTCGGGACTGCTGCGTTGGTCCCGCCTCAAGTGACAAAACTCCCAGCTGCCAATTCTGCCAGCACTGATTTCCCAGTGGCTGAGGACTTCAGGACAGAGGAAACAAAGCAATAATTGAAGCTTGAGATAAGACAACTCTCCAGAACACAAATTTAATTGCCTTAACTTTAGTTTGTAGTGCTGTTTTTTTTTGTGATGCTCCTTGGAAGCTTCTTTTTTTCACTAGCACTTCTTGCCTCTGTCACAGTGGCCTCTGGTTGCAGTGCACTTTACTTTTTGGTACTAAGACAGTGACCCTCAAGCCATTTAATTGTCTTTTTTTTCTAAATTAAGAAATTGTGCAACCCATTTTCTTTACTAGACAGCCTTAGAAGAAGTGAGGCCACTTCTTCCACCTAGCTCCAACACTTCTCAGCTCCTGGATGGAAAGGTGGATCTATAAACAAAGCAGATAATAAAAACCACAGCTGGTCACACAAGTGGATCTGGAATTGGAGCAGAGAGGGAGGGAAATTCATTTAACTTGATCCTTGGTGGGCATCTTGTGAACAGCTGGGCCAGCCGAGAGGTTTCCCAGCCCTGCTGCTGCTGCCATCTTTTGGCCACTTCCAAGATCTGCTGGGTTTAAAAACCCATCTTCTGTGGCCTTTTTGCTCTTGGTTTTGAGCAGAACAGGGTGGGTTTCTGCTGAGTCTTGCTGCTGGAGGCCTCCTTGGCTTTTTTTCTAGCAGAGCTCCTCTTGCTGTCATGGCTGAACCATCTGTCCCTGTAGTGCTGGTGCCTCCTGGGTCACTTCTGGGGCAGTGGAACCCACCGTGTCCACTCTCTGGTCATTGCCTAGTGGAGGTTGTACAAATACATTCAGTTCTGATCAGGTTGCTCTCCAGGAGAGCCCCAAAGTGCCTTTCCTCAACCAGGTGTCTCTCAGAACACAACTGCATTTCAGAGGGAGGATTCTGCCTCAGTTGAGCTTCTGCTGATTCCTTTTTATAATCATCAGCTCCCCTTTGGTCCTGTTTTGGAGCTAACTCTGCACTTCCAGGGGCAGGAGGCATTAACCTTTGGGTCTTCCTGATTCTACTCTTTCATTTGCAATTAGATTTTATTTTTTTTTTTTGTTATAATGTAAATATAATGAGGTTTCTAAAATTGTTTCTGATTTCTGTCTTAGATTCTTGCAAATTTTTATTGGTGCTGAACACTAACTCTTTAGCACAGACAAAAACCCAGCCAGCTGTTTAGGACCCAAGCTTGAGCAGCAGTTCAAAGTCAGAGGAAGGCTTGCAGTTACATTTAGTCCTGGCTTCCTAGATTAGGAAATGAAAGAAAATGGGTTAGAAGTGAAACTTTTTTTAACAGGTGCTTTTAGGGAATTTTTACCTAGATGTCTTTTGAATTGAGTGCCATGGTGAAGGACTGAAAATACAGTATATAGCTAGAGCTGGGTGATAACTTGTTGTGTCCTTGCCCTCATCCCCCTACTGTGCTTTCTGTATGTGTCCTAAGAGTTCAGTGAATTGCCATAAGCAGTTTAGGTACCACTTAAATCCTACAATGCAAAAATAGCCTTAATTTGAAGTACCAGGATCACTGTAGTCAGCTGGGCTTACTCTGATGACCAAGGGCTAACTCAAGTCAGGATCAGGCTTTTTATCACCTCGTCACTATCACCTTTTTAAGAAGGACTGATACCAACTTCTCAGATTGCTCCAGCTCCTTATCCTGCAGTTTCTTCCACTCAGTTGAAAATGTTGCCTTATAAACCATTGGAAAACTAAGACATAGTAATCAAAAATAAAACAAAACCTTTTTATTAAAATTCCTAACAGCTTTGTTACTGCCTTAAATAATAGTAATACAGACAAACAAACACTTTAAAGCTGCTGTGGATTAGGAATAAATAATTTTGAGAGAGTAGCTGCATTACTAGCCCTGTGCTAAAAGGGACTGATGGTTTTACTTATACCAAAGATGAAGAAGCTGAACAATTCTGAGTTGTGATACCTTGCTATGAAAATAACCCTTTGTAGTAATACAAACAGTGCATTTTTAGTGCATGTGGCTTTTTCCATCTGAAACCTCAAGATTTTGAGTTAAAGGTGAAGTTTTTCAAAGGCACAAGAAGCAGTTGGGTACCTCCCTCCTGTTTGTCTTTCAGGAGAAGCTGGGATGTCTTTGAGTCCAGTCCTCTTGGACACATTGCTCCAGGGGTAGGTGGAGTGTCCAGTTGCATTGTAAGCCTGTTCCAGTTGTGCACCAACCCTAGGGAAAAAGGGACAGTGTCTCCTCAGCAGGATCCTGCTGCCAGCTCCAGGGCTCCACAGACCTGTTCCCATCTCCCTGTTAGCCAAACATTTCACTGCAGATGGAGGTTGTAAGTATCTTTTTAGCTCTTCTTTTTAAGCTGCATACAGTTGCTGGACTTGGAGGAGTCATTCCAGTCACTCTGCCCTGGATCAGGGGAGCTTTGGTGCCAGTTCTTCTCTGTATCATGCCTCACACAAACTGCACTAAGTGTTTCTTATCACTGTGCCCCAACTCTGCCTTAACCTCTGCCTTGGAGAAGTGTTCTGTAAATATTTAAAAGCTGTTACTCAATTGCACTGTAAAATGTGGCAGGTGTAGTGTGTGTTGCTGGGGGAGCCAACTTTTTATGGAACAATCTTTGCATTGTGTTGTGTAAATAAAATCATCTTAGTAAAGAGAATTTTGCTGCTCTGGTGAGTGTTTACACACTGAAATCTCTCTGATTGGGGTTGTTTGGGTTTTTTTTTTTTTTTTTTTTTTACTTGAAACTGATTTTAGAATCAGCTCCTGGGCTGGAGAATGCATTTCCCAAAGATGCACAGAAACCAGCTCTCACTTAAAGGTGAAAGATAAAGGTGAGGGATAGCCTGGGAATTCAGGCCTAGAGGCTTTCATGGGGAAGCAATCCCAAGACATTTGAGATTTTTAGGGCCTTTTTGGGGGAATAAATTCCTTTTTTTTCCACAAAACATCTCTCTGTAACCTAAAGTCAAGGGGTTTTTCTAATTGGCCTGTATTTGACATCTAGGTGTTTGGGGGGGTTTATTTACCTAGCAGTTTATCATCCTTATTGGTGTTTTACTTTCAGATCTTTCTTCAATTTCTTCTGCCTTGCCAACAACTTGCTGGTGATGGGAGCTGACACTGGTGTGGAGCTGGCACAGGTGCCCTTTTGGTGGATGGTGTTTCTCCTGCATGAAGCCCAAAGGAGTATGGACCCTTTTGAGGTGGGTTTACAAACCAGGTTTCCTGGCTCTTCCATCAGATCCAAGTGGTCCAGTCTCTGTAGCCATGGGGCAGTGTGGGGATGAGGGGATTGCCACCACTGCCTGCTTCCTGGAAAGATATTTTCCTCCTTCCACTAGAGCCTGGAAAGGGATAAAGCATCTTCAAGCAATAGCTTGGAGCTTGCCCCCTTTCCTTTGTAGTGCAGAACAGCAGAGCTGGCAGCGTGGGGTGGCACAATCAAATCTCCAATTTGGGTGCTGCTGCTCAGGCACATAACTGGGTGGTTTTAATCATGACTCAGAGCTCAGCTCATTCCTCAAATCTTTAAAGCAGGAGGAAGGGAAGAGTTCAGTGGGCTTGTGGATCTTTCATTTTTCCTGGTGGTTAATAAGTATAAAACATGCAGTGACTCTGCAGGGAGTATTATTTCCCCCTTGGTAGCAGAATCCACAGAGAGACTTATTAAATGCCTTATCTTTCTGCTTTCCTCTCTTGCAGTAAACAATTCAGTTTCCTTTTTGTTTATTTGTTCATTTTTCTGTGAACTAAACTACAGGAATGCACACCCATTTCTGGGGAAAAATAATAATGCTACTCCAATAGTAAAGATTGAAGTATAGTATTATTTTTTTCTCCTTTTTTTAACACAACAACAACAAAAAACCCCTTTCATATCAGTAGTGTTGAATATGCAGGTAAATAACCTGATTTGTAGAGATTCCTACAGAGATATCAGGCTGAAGTGGAATGAGCCAAGTCTGTGCACAGTGAAGTGAGTTATGAGTGTGTGAGGATGGGGTATCTGTGGACCTTGTGGGTGTCCAGCTGAATTTGAGGGAGAAGCAAGTCCCCTTTGCTGGTGAGAGAGGCTTTTGTGTGCAGGGAGACAGGTTTTCACTGCTGTCTGAACATCTAGAGAACAGAGCCAGTGTGAGGCAGGAACCAGCTCAGCCTGGGCCAGGGCTGGTGGCTGCAGGTCAGAAATGCAGCCTTGAGGCTCCTCCTGTGCTATGGTCACTTTCTAGGGCATGATTCTTCCCCTCGAGCAATGCAGACTCATCCAGGCAGAAATTCAAACCCAATTTCTCTCCCCTCTGTTGCAAAGTCTGTCTGGGTTGCAGCATCAGATGTTCAGGGAGGCTCAGGAGCCTCCTGCCTATGATCTCTCCATAGGTGTCTTTGAGGCAGGTGCCTGCAGTGTCCCTCCCAGGGTGTGCAAAGAGCAGCCACCCTTTTCAATGCACACAAGCAGAGATCTGAATAGCTAATGAAACCTGAACCAGGGCCCTTCCCCACACCTCATTTGCAGAGCTCTTTTTGCTGGTTGAACACAAAGAAAGGGGCCACTGAAGGCTGTGAATGAGAGGTGCCCATCACAGGGCTGCTCTCCTGGCCACGCTGCAAGGGATGAGACCATTTGGTCGTGTGTGGGGCAGGCTGTGGGATCCCCTCTGTGCTGGAGAACCCTCTGAATAGCAGGAACAAACATATGCTTGGTTTGGGGGCTAATGGTTAAAATCAACAAAGAGAAGCTGCCCCATCTGGAAGAGCCTCTCTCTCTTTGTGATGGAAATGCAGGGGCTTGAACAAAGATGATATGAAAGGTCCAGGGCAATCTATTTTCTCACTGCTTAGCTGAGGAGGTCAGAGTAGGAGCCAAAAGGGTCCTTCATCTTTTTATTTGGTCCTCCTTTTTTTAGTTTTCCTGAGGGCAGCCAGATGCCCAGAGCAGGAAAGATTAATATCTATATTTTTAATGTTTCTATTAAGATGGAGAGCTGTGGGGGACAGTGTGGCTCCAGCTATCAACTGGGCCTCTTACTGCAAAACAGCATATTCTGCCCATCCCTGCATTTCTTCTGTGCCTTCCTGCAATATGTGTCTTTTCTTAGTCACTGTCCCTGTTCTTTCCAATATATCTGGCAGAATTTCAGGAAAAAAATGTCTATTTCTGCTCTTAATTAGTAATATGGTACCTAAACTTCTTTTTTTACCCCACCTCACCTGGAGGAGAGGGTGGCAGACCCTGCGTGCTGCCAGTTCCCATCTGGAGAAGTTTTTCTCTGCTACAAACTTCTGCTGCCTGCTGATGGTCCTGAGCATTAGGAAGCAATTAGTATTGTACATACCACAGCCAGACAGATTGTGAAAGGGAGGAAGTCAATTTGCTAATGTCATTAACACTTGGAAAGAAGGAGGTAATAACAGAGTGCACATGCAGCTGTTGAAATGGCTGGTAGCTCCTGAGGCTTATCTCAATTGAGTACCTAGATTGCTTTTACTGCTGGAACGTGAAGCAGCAAAGAGGAAAACAATCCCCATATGTTGCTTTTGCACTGAGATGGGGCTGGCTGCCCTAGTGAGGCCATGTCTGGAGTATTGGGGCTCCCAGTTCTGGGCTCCCAGTTCAAGAGAGACCAGAAACTACTTGAGAGTGTCCAGCAGAAGCTACAAAGGTGCTGAGGGGCTGGAGCATCTCTGTGCCCAGGCCAGGCTGAGAGCCCTGGGGCTGTTGAGCTGGAGCAGAGCAGCCTGAGAGGGGAGCTGAGCAATGAGGATGGGGCCAAACTCTTGACACTGGTGCCAGAGACAGGACAAGGAGCACTGGGCACCTCCTGGAACCCAGGAGGCTGCTCTGTTCTTGTCTCACATGCTGCTTTTCCTCTCCCTTTAGCTCATTTGCTCAGTGCCTGGTTTCCTGTGGGCATTCTGTGGGGGCTGATTGCAGCATGGACTTGGGTTTGCTGAAACACCCATAGAGGTTTTTAGCAGGTCCAGAGAGAAATACTTTGCTCATTGCTAAGAAATGCAGGTGAATGCAGAACCCCTGGCTGTGGGCTGTTCCCCCCCATCTCTTTTACACTGTGCTGGGAAATACTTGGCAAGGAATGTTTTCCAAGCCTGTGGAATGATCCTTTGGAAAACTAGGAAAAGTCAATGCTGACTTTTCCCTTTCTTTTGTCTCTCTTTCTCCCAGCACAGGGTCATTGAGCAACCATACATTTATCTCCTTGATTGATATCATGTGCAGCAGCATTTAATGATGGCTCATGAAAAGCAGGAGTGCTCTTGTGGGGGATGGGCTGGGGAGGGTTTCATCTCTGCCCTGGCTGCTCCCTGCTGGTTTCTTTAATGATGTTGCCCTCACCTTTACAAACCCCTTTGCAGTAAAATCCCTGAGCTAATTATGGCCCCAGTGATGAGCAGCGTTGCCTGCAGCTCTGTGGAGCGTGGGGCAGAGGGGCAGGAGCCTGCCCAGGGTCTGAGCACAGCTGAGCCTGGCCTCTCTGGGCTCTTTGTCAGGCTTGCTTTGCCACTGGCACCCGGAGACCCAGGGCTGGACAGTGTTCTGTGGCAACCAGCTCCACTGGTCACCCCCAGCTGTGGCAAGAAGAGGAGTGGCTGCTTCCCCCCACCTGTCCTTAGGAGCTCAGAAGAGGTTTTGAGAGCACACCTTGCTGCAGCCCGTGGTCCAGCATGGTGTTTCTTTTAGGGGCCATCCAGGATGGGCTGAGGGAAAGGGTTTGGGTGAGATTCCCTGGTGCTGCCAAGCCCAGTTTCTCTCCCATCCTCACTCCAGCACGGCTGTGTCTGGCTTCAGTTTAACTCCAGCAGAGACCCTCAAGCCTGTTCCACTGTAGCTGATCTCTTGACATCCTTCCCAAAAGCAGAAAGAAGCCAATAGATTTTATTCTTCTTTTTTTGAAGGCCAGAAGGAATGAGTGTGATGAATTAATCTGACATAACACAGAGAAGATGATTTCACATGGTGCTTGCTGCAATGGAGGAAATGATTCTCTGTAGTGTACATGAGCCTTTACAAACCTGCTGGCTGATCTAGGGGGGGGAACCTCTCCTGGAAGACTTCCAGTCAGGGTTTAGAGGCTGTGATTGGCCATGAAGCTTTTTGGCAGGCTGTTCCAACAGCCAGTTACCCTTGTTACTAACAAGGTGTGTGATTTCATTGAGTTTGAGTTTTCTGACATTGCTGCCTGGCCAGTGAACAGCAGCCAGAGAGAGCACGTTGTGCTAACATAGAATCATAGAGTGGATTGGGTTAGGATTTCCAAAGGTCATCTAGTCCAACCCCCCTGCAATAAGCAGGGACATCTCTAACTAGGTCAGGCTGCTCAGAACCTCCTCAAGCCTGGCCTGGAATGTTTCCAGGGATGGGGCCTCCAGCACCTCTCTGGACAACCTGTTCCAGTGATCTATCACCCTCAAATTAAAGAACTTTTTCCTAATATCTAACCTAAATCTACCCTTTTCTGTCTTAAAGCCACTGCCCCTTGTCCTGTCACTACAAACCCTTGTGGACATCTCTAACCAGAACCTCAGCACATGCAGTTCCTTGCCCCAAGGACAGTCCCTCTTTTTGATGGTTACCACTGCCATGGGATATAATTTGAATTTACTGTATCTTCATCACAGGAAGTGCAGCTATGAGGATGGAGTCTCACTGGGCTTCTTTTTATTAGTATACAATCAATTGGCTGGCAGGAAAATAAAATCCTGGGCCAGGGAGACTTGTGAGCAAGAGATTTAATTGCATTTAAAGCTGGATAGAAGTGCTCCTGACTCCAGGAGTTGTCTAAATCTCTAAAAGATCTTTATTTCTGAACCATGTGCTACAGCAGCTGGTAAATACCCATCGTTCCAGTCCACACTGAATCCTCACAGCCTCTGCTTTTTGCTTGCCTTAAAAAAACAATGTAAGACAATTACTGGGGAGAAAACTGCCCTGTTTGGGTGCAGTGAAGCTGGATTAAAATCCTCCCAGCAGAGGGAGCAGCCCTGGAGGTGCCTGGTCAACTCTTGAAGGGAATTAGCTGTGTCGAGGGCCTGCAGGAGTAGCAGACCCTTGGGAGAGAGAGTGTTTTGCTGCACTGGGTGGGACTGGTGAGGCACCATGGAGCTGGTAGCATCCTTGTGGCTGTGGCTGGGCTAGCACCCAAGCAGCTCTGCTCAGTGAGGAGGCTTCTTCAGCAGGAGGGGGTTCTGTTCTGGGCCCCTGCAGGGTGCTGGATGCTTGACAGGACCTGGAGTGCCCTCAGTCTCTGCCTTTCCATTCACTGAAGGCTCTTTGGGCACAAATCTTGGAGCTTTTGTCTGCTCTTCTCCTGAATCCCTTCTGCAGGGCTGCAGTGGGTATCATCTGGCCGTGCTCTGAGCCTCCATAACCCCATAATTAACTCCTCCTAAATATTTTCACTGTGGCTACTGCTAGTTCTGCAGATCCATGGTTGCTTGAGCCCTAATTCCCTCTAGCTACTGAGCTAACACTGAGTTGCTAATTCTCTGTTCATCCCACCCTCTGTGGGAGAAGGGCCCAGCAAGGTGGTGATAAGAAAAATGCTGAATTAACAACATAAACCATTTTGCCAAATGAAGCCTCCCAACTTCAATTAGAATATTTTAAAATCTTCAAGAACAGAAATCATACAAAAATTATAGTTTCTAGCTAGCTGCTGTCCCCCAGAAGGAACTGCCTGCTCCAGGGTGGGATGGGAGCCATGGACATCTGCAGAGAGACCTGGAGGAAGCTCCAGAGCAATGGTTCCTGCCTGAGGTTGCTGGGCATCAGTGGGAGTTGTTTGCTGCTTTTTTTTTTTCCTCATTATCCCAGGTCTTATTTATACTGGAAACACTGAGATGCCTTTTCTTTCTGTTTCAGCTGTGCTCTAATAGTTTAGGCTCTTATGGAGAAATTAAGGCTCTGGGGAGACCTTATTGTGGCCTCCCAGTATATGAAGGGGCTACAAGAAAGCTGGGGAGGGACTTTCTAGGCTGTCAGGTAGTGACAGGACTGAAGGGGATGGATTAAAACTAGAGCTGGGTGGATTCAGATCAGACATGAGGAAGAATTTATTCACCATGAGGGTGGGGAGACACTGGCACAGGGTGCCCAGAGAGGTGGGGGAAGCCCCACCACTGGAAGCTTTTAAGACCAGTCTGGATAGGGCTCTGAGCAACCTGCTGTAGGGGGAGGTGTCCCTTCCATTGCAGGGGGGTTGGAATGAGATGATCTTTAAGGCTGCTTCCAACCATGACAATTCTATGATTCTATGTTTATTTTTCCTTTGTCTGTTTCTTGAAACATTTCTCTTGTTTGCTAAACACATGGGAGGAGCTGCTCTCTCCCAGCCTGGAGCTGCTCTCTTCCAGCCTGGAGCCCCTCTCCCCCAGCCCATTGCTTTGCTGTCAGCATCATCCCCCATGAACCTGCCTTCTGGCTCCTAGGGTAGGCTGGATGCTAAAAACAAATGGGATGGGATACTATGAATGTAACTTCAGGGGAGCAGGGATTTCTGTGTGTTATCTCTCACATGTTCTCCAAGGACCAGGACACAGCAGGCTCTAAATGATGAGCAAGGGTGAGGAATTGGCACCTGGTATAGGATCTGTGTGTTGGTCCCTTGCCATCACACAGCCCTGGAATGTAGCCCTTTGTCAGGTGATTCTAGCCCTGAGATTGCTCAGACCAGCAACATCACCTACTGGGAAGGTCCAGGTAGGTAAAAGTCCTTAAAAACACACTTAGGGTCCAACCAGCAAGAGGCATAAATCAGCTTCTCATGAACTTTGGTCGATGGCTTTACTGGGAGCCAGGGAGATTTTAATATGCAACATCTGTTCCCAGCTGTTTGTTACTGGTGCACCTCAGCATCCCTCTGCATCTCTGGGGTATCAGCCTTCCCATTTACAGCCTGGGACCTGAAAACCAGACTGACTTTCTGGTTGCATCTCAGTCTCACAGTCCCAGGTTGAGACTGGCATCTTAGCAGGACAGAGCTCTTTGTGTCAGGAGATGAAGGTGACCAAGTCCAGATTTTCCTTGTTGCCCCAGCTGTGGCTTCCTTGAGTATCCAGTTCTTGGTTAAATTCTGTAATATTCCTTTTTCTTCCTCCTTTAAGACCCTCTCTCTATTGGAATGGGGTATGTTGACATCTCCATTGCTGGGCAGAGCCACCTCTCTGAGTTAGCAGATGCTGGCAGAGTCTCTCCTAGAGTAGCTGCTTTACATTTTTCCCCCTTCTCCTCCCCCCAGAAAAAGAAGTGAACAGTATAACAAAAACACCCCGAAAGCACAAGGGATATGGACAACATTGAACATTCCACCTCACAGCTTTTCAACAGTTGATACAAACAGTGGGCTGGGGTTGCAAGTTAACACCAGTGCTGTAAAAAAGCTTTTCCCAACCTAAATTCTCATGCTCACCCATCTTCAAGATGAGCAACAGGTCAGTCTCTCCTGTGGCTTTATCTCCTTGGGCTGGTTGCTGCAGAATTTGGTTCTTATTGGAGGGGGGAAAGAAAGAAACCTGTCCCATAATTTATGAGATGGCTGTGACTGGGATTGGTATGGAACATGCTGAGCACTGTGAAATCCTCAGTCCCCATCCTCCCCCTTATGCCCCCCCCAAAATTCACTGTACATATATTAAAAAAAAAAAAAAAGAAAAAGGTCAAATTTATCAGTCTTGTTATTTTAGTACATGGCTTTGTAAGGCAGAAAACCTACTGGGTACAGCGCATGGGGCAGTTGGCTGTAGAATTCACCTGGAATTACCTTAATTTTACTTATTTCTTTAAAAAAACTTTACTCAGTTAAAGACCCATGTCTTGTATGAAAGTTTGTATTCTTCCAAAATAACACAAAAAGAAGAAAAAAAACAACAACAAAAAAAGCTGCTTGTTTCTTCCTCCCTTAAAACAACGTTGTCAAATCCTTTCTTCATGATGCTGCTGTGGTCCAAACTTGAAGTTGCAGCAGCCAAGCATTGGGCAGTGGCCCAGTGGCTTGGGGGGAAAGTGTGTCCAGGAGTCCTCTGCTGCACTGGCCACCATCAGAGCTCCAGGTAGCTGATCAGGGCCACCATTGCTAGAGAGTTAGTTGTGATGATGACAGCATGTGGCACTGGCCTCGTCACAGAGTCTTCCACCATCATACTTGTCCCTGAAAAAAAAAAAAGGAATAGGGAAGGAGCATCTGTCTTGTTGCACAAGCTACAACCAGATGTCTCTAGGAGGGAGGTGGGAGGGTTGATAAAATATTAGCTCTGGGTTTCTGTGAGCAACACAGGGGAGTCAAAGGCCAGTTCCAGGGGCTCAAACTAAACCACTGGGGTCCTGCAGATTAACCCCTCTCTCTGAGCTCCTTTCCCAGTGGTCTAGAAGCAGCAAAGGAGTGTGCAGAGCCTGAGGAATCATAGAATCATAGATATTAGGGGTTGGAAGGGACCTAGAAGATCATCTAGTCCAACCCCCTCTGCCTGAGCAGGATCACCTAGACCAAGAGTTACTCATACCACTGTTTCGGAGGATGTGAACTTCTGCTGGGACTCCATCTCCCCCAGGGCCTGTCACCCTGATCTGCACAAAGGCATGAGTGAAATCTTCAGGGACAGGGATATCAATCCGGCTCTTGCTGGCCAGGTACAGCGTGGGAGCAGAGTGGGAATCCTGCCTGTAGAGCATCTGTTGGCAGAGGGAAGTCTCAGTTTATGTTCCTTCTCCTTAGAGTCACCTATAGAGAAGGGCCAGCTACGTGCTGTCTGTACCTTGTACCCTGTAACTGCAGATTCATCTGCCTTCGCCACCACGGGGTCCCATTTGATGCTGACTGTAGACCCCAAAAAAGTCCAGGAGATGTTTCCAGGTGGCCTTTTTGGTGCTAAGAGATAGAAAACAAGACAGATACGGTCAGTCAGGTACTGAGGAGAAGGTTGTGCTGGTGACAACCATCTCCTGAGACTCTACAACTTGTCGACAGGGTTGGTGGCACCACTTAGTTTAAAGGGAGGTGTCCCAGCAAATGTTGCTCTGAACACAGATCTTCTCAGTGAGTGATACACAGAGCACAGGGCTGAACTGAGGAGATTCAGGGAGCAGTTTTATGGACTTAAAATGGTGCTGGAGCACCAAGATAAGAAAGCAGATCAGTTAGGTGGTCATTGGGGATCCTCTGGAGTGTTCAAAACAAAGGTGACAGGGGCTCACTCACGTGGTTTTGTTGTCGTGACGTTGGTGGAGGGACTGGGGGGGCCGGTTCCAGCCCGGTTGTAAGCTCTGACTGACACGTGGTATTTTGTGTTGGGGTTTAGGCCTGTTACATGAGCTGAGGTGACCAGCCCTGCTGTTCTCACTCTGTCAGCTGCTGCCTCTTTGTCACCATCCTTCCAGTACCGGATCTGAATAAAAAAGGGTGTAATGGGTTTGTAAGGATAGTGGCATATGCAGATCCCAGGCTCAGTCCATCCACAGCCAGTGCCAGAGGCTCTTTGGTATTTGTTTTCCATGCATTTTGCTCAGTGTGTGTGCCCAGCAATAAGGTTGCAGCTTGTGTGGAAAGGCAAGCAGGAAAAAAAAAGGTGTTTCTCTCTTACTAATCTCTCTTGTGAGCATAACTGGCCTTATTAGAGCCTTGTACTGTCCATTAATTATCCTCCATCTTTGGAAACAAAATGCTGTTTCCCTTCACTTCACTTAGCCTGGGGAAATTGATGGGCTCTGTGATCTCAGTTTCAGCATCTCTCATTCCCATGGCAGTCTCGTACCTCGTAGCCCAGAAGCACTCCAGTCATGTCTCCCTGCTCCACAGGCTCCCAGGACACATCCATTTCTGAGGACAGAACAGCCTTGGCCAGAACTCTGAAAGGAGCCACTTTTGGTTCTGAAAAGGACAAAAAAAAAAAAAAAAAAAAAAGGAATAAAATCCTTTTTCTAACTTTGGCAGCATAATCTCTGGGCTCTCCTGCAGCAGCAGCACTGTGCAGTCAGACAGCTGGTATTATGTGTGGGGAGCAAAGCAAGGGGAAGAGATTTAGGGGCTTAGCAGGACAAGCAGGGCCAGAGCTGTGTGCTGTGAGGATCTGTGTCTGAAGCTCTGGATGTACAGTCTCGGCTGGGCTTAAGGGAATATCTCTGTGTGTTTGAAGCAGCAGATAAATGTTACCCTAAAACAACTGTCATCTGTTCCTGGGGCAAAGGAAACCTCTCCTATGGCCCGGCTCCCAGACAGACACTCTGCAGGGAGTCAGTTGCCTGGTTGGACAAAGCAGGGTGAACTCAGAGCATCCCCAGCCCCACTTTACCTTCTTCTGCAGAGTAGACGATGGCAGTGAGGCTCTCGGGACCCTCCCCTTTCCTGTTGTACGCCTTGATCTTCACCTCGAAGGGGGTGTAGGGCCCGATGCTCTCGTTGCGATAGACGTAGTGCAGGGATTCTGCGTGTGGCACCCTGGCTGTCAGCCACCCCTGGCTGCCCCTCTTGCGGAATGACAAGATGTAGCCGAAGCCATCCCCGTTCTGATAGTCCCTCAGCGTCGGCTGGGAGGCAGGAGGGGGGTGGAAAGAGAGGGAAAGGTGGGTCTTGGTCCGTTCAAACCAGCAAGGCTTTGGGTTAAGCAGGGCGTTTGGCTCAGCCGTGTATCAACCCCGCGCTGATTTCCCCGAGGAAAGGGGCACGTGCTCCTCCCCTCGGTGCCGTGCCACCGCCTGTGGATGCTAAAATAACTACTGCCTGGAATTTTCCTTCTCGTGGGATCGCAAAGATTCCCACCAGCTGTGACCTTGGTGGCGGCTGTTTGTAAAACAGTAGGAAGATATTTTGACTGTGGGTGTTGTGGCACCCCAGCCAATCACCCCAGGGGGGGGCTGGCTTCTTCTCCAATTGTCTGGAGGTTAAAAGGGTATAAAAAGAGCTGTAAATTAATAAAGAGAGGCTCCTTGGCATCTACGTGAAGAAAATCATCTCTTCTCACTCTTTCTCCTTCTCCAGTAACTAGCAGATAAGCAACAACAGCCTTACCGTCCAGTTGATGATCAGCTCGTTGGGAGCCCCTCCGCCGCCGCCGAGCCCAGATGGTGCCACAGTAGGTGCTGTCGGGTCCCCGAACAAAAGCAGACAGGACAGGGTGGGTTAAGGCAAGTCTAGTGCCAGAGAGGAGCAGAGACACCGCAGCGGCTCTGAGAGCTGCTGGCAAAGCGCCAGGCTCTTTGTTTTCAGCCGTGGGTGTTTCAGGGGTCTGTGAAAATTGGGTCTAATATTCTGTGCCTGATGAGCTTATTCGGAGGCAACGCAGCTCCGAGGGGACAAGAATCGAGGATCTTGAGGATCCTTGGAGTTGAGCTTTTATTAGGAAGGAGTTAATCTGCATTTGGTGTGTTGGGAGCAGGTCTCCTGCTCTTCTTCCATCCTTTCTGCTCACACGTTCACCGGCAGGAGGTGGAAGGAACATTCCCAGACGTTTGTTGGGAACTTTCTCAGAATCACAGAATGGTGGGAGTTGGAAGGGACCTCTGAAGATCCCTGAGTCCAATCCCCCCTGCCAGAGCAGGACAAAACTAGAGCAGATAACTCAGGAAATGCATCCAGACAGGTCTTGAAAGTCTCTAGGGAAGGAGACACTACAGCCTCACTGGGGAATCTTTGCAGAGTTGCTCTCTGTGATACAAAGGGGCTCTGTCCTGCCCAGAAGGCATGGTGTTTATAATGGTTTCATATATTCCACCTAGTGCTGGTGAGCTTGGGTGCCAGCTTTGGTGCTCCTTTGTCTTTGACATGTAAAATGGGCAGAAAACATTGTGGCAGCCTCACTAGGAGCACTGGGGAGGTGAGGGATTGTTGGGACCCCAGGCACACAGAGTCAGCCTCCCCCTGCCAGCACAGGGACCTCTCCTTCCCCGTTCTGCCTCTGAGTGTGTCTCCACATACCTGCTTCTTTGGTACGGATTTTGCTGGAGGGTAAACTCGGCTCCCCGATGCCAAGAATGTTACTTGCCAAGACCCGAAACTCATAATCCATCCATGGAATGAGGTTCACCACCTGGGCTGTCTCTGCGTTACCTTCAATATTGACAGGATCTATATAATCCAATAACACAAGAGGAGAACAAAGAGTGAGTGGCAGCCGGCGTAAGAGCACAGAGAACTCCTCCAGGAGCTGGTGTCCCGTGGCCAGCATGGGCCGTGCCACCACCACTACCCTCCAGACACTTACTGGTCCTCATCTGCTTCCACTTGCTGGAGAGGAGGGTCCTCGCCTCGACCATGTACCTGGCGATGGGGCTGTGGTTGTCGAAGCCACGGCTCCAGCTCAGCTGGACGGTGGTGTCAGTGATGTCTCTCACCACCACACCCCCGGGGGGACCTGGAGGTCCTGGGATGATGAGAGACAGATGGATGTGTTGCTGAGAGCAAAGAATTGAAGGGTTTTTGCTCTTGCTAGCTGTGAGTTATAAATTAGAATCAGGGTTTTCTTTTCTGGAAGCATCAGCTCCTGTTTTGGCCTCTTTTAGAGCTCATAAGCCTGTTCTGTCCAGTTCAAGTATTAGATGGTGAGGTGGTTGCAAGGGAAGAGTGCACTGATTTATTAACATCTAAAGGGTGGGGGCAAGAGGATGGGGCCAGACTCGTGTCAATGCTGCCCAGAGAGAGGACGAGGGGCAATGGGCACAAACTGGAACCCAGGAGGTTCCCTCTGAACGAGAGGAGAAACTTCTTTGCTGTGAGGGTGCCAGAGCCTGTCCCAGGCTGCCCAGAGAGGTTGTGGAGTCTCCTTCTCCGGAGAGATTCCAAACCTGACTGGACATGTGATGCTGGGCTCCCTGCTCTAGGTGACCCTGCTGGGGCAGTGGGGTGGCCCCAGATGATCCCCAGAGGTCTCTCCCAACCCCCACCAGTCTGTGAGTCAGTAATTCTGTGCAAGAACATCCCATTACTTCAGGCTTGTAAGGACCAGGGGATCTTACACAGAGAAATTACCTCTGACAGTCAGTGTGGCTGACTCTGAAGCACTGTCCACAACTGTCTGGGCTGTACAAGTGTATCTCCCCGAGTGCTTCAGCTGACTGTTGAAGATGCTGAGGTCCCCAATGGTTTCCTTCTGCATGGGGAAAAGACAGCAAGGGGAGCAGTTAAACCCCCTGATCACAATCCAGTGTTCAACACATAAAGAGGCTGTTACTAGTGTTCTGTCCCTTTTGAGGCTACAGTAATTGATTGACTTTCTACTCACCACACTGGCTCGCCGGTAGTGCCCCTCAGACTTGTCAAAGTCAATGGAGAAATCATCTAGTGACCAGGTGAAGGTCAGATCCATGGTTGGGTCATGGGATGCATGACATTGTAGAGTAAGGTTTTCACCGACGTTGATATCAGCACTAGATGGTGCCAATGTGATTTTGGTGGCATCTGCAGAGAGGGAGCAGGGAGGGCTGTTAGCTACCAGTGTACCAGATGTATATGAACACTGCAGAGCATCCAAACCAGCTCTTTTCCAACTTGTCACCCCTCTATACTGGCTGCAGTTTTGCAGGAGGAAAATAAGGATTGTTGGTGATTAGAAAATAGAAATGCTTTTCTCAAGGACCAGTTGTTGGTTGGTATGATTTAGTGGGTCAGGCAGAAGGTTTGCTGCTCCACAGACTGAAAAATCTGATTCCCTGACTACTGCACTGATCTGGGGGACTATAAGGAGAGGAGAAATATCACATCATGGCATTCTTAGACGTTTCTTGCTTGATTGACCCCAAATCAAGGCAAACATCTCTACCTCGCACAGAGAGGATTCCGGTGCTGTTGGCTTTGCCCATGAAATTCTCAGCAAAGCAGGTGTACTTCCCCTCATCAGATTTGCTGATATTCTGGAGGATCAAGGTGCCATCTGTGGTAATAGTCACCCTGGAAAGCAAGAAGAACCATACAAGAGGAAGGTTAACTAAAACCAAACCTGTTCACTCTGTACTCCCAACAATTTCCAGCACTTGCTGATTTTAGGGAAACTGGTGGTAAAGACAGGACTGCAAAATATGATGTAGGAGTTTTCTAAAGAGGAGACTAGAGGAATAACAAAGTGCTTGTGTTCAGAGCTGGAGCAGCAGACTTGGGTCATCAAGTCCAGCCTTCTGGCAAGAAAAAAAGGTGGTGATTTTAGTTATGGTTTCTGTGTAGAAGCTGACTCTGTGCTGCTACCTGCTACTGTTGACCAGAAGTTCAGTCCCTTTGGTCCAGAGCACAGTGGCTTTTGGTGCTGCTCTTGGTTGGCACGGGATGATGACCTTCCCACTTCGGGCTGCAGGTATCAGTCGTTTCACTGGGTTTAGTCTAAAATCTGGTGCTAAGGCTACGGTGAGGGGAAAAAAAAAAAGGATTAAGGAAGGATTAGAAAACCCATTGATGTGAGCATTTGAACTGCCACATAACTCGTTATTGCTTTGCTGTTAGATGGCTTGGTACTGGAAGCATGGCAGTATCTGGTGATGGGGATGAAGGAGCAATTCCTCTGCTGCTGGCTGGTTTTTAATGCCCGCCGAGGCAGGGGATACATGGCACGTGTTGTACGTAGCAATGGGATATGACCCTAACAAGTGCAAGGTCTTTGAGAGACACAAGAAGCAGCTGCTTTTGAAAATGTGGAGGGTATTCTCTTCAATATCCTGACCAAAGTCACCAAGGCAGACATCCAGCTTGCCTAAAACTCCTCCTGGAATAGCAGTGATGGAGTGGGGGTTTATCTCTTGCCCTTGTGCATCACACAGTGTGTTAATATTGAACAGTTGATGCTTAGGGCCTTTAATTTATCTCTGGAATCTAGTGTCCATGAGGAGATAAACTCTTAGACTAATATGGGACAAGTTTGGCATCAGTCCATTTCCAGTCACCATTCATCAAAGCAAGGCTGAATGGATACTGTACTCACTTCTTTGACCTCTTTCCTCCAAAAGAAGAGGAAGACTGCATAGTGGAAGGGAGCTGGTAATGCTGCTGCTGTCTGTCAGCTAAGAGATGTCATTGTTCTCTTTTCACGTTACTGAATTTACACAAAATTTAAATTTTAAAGGGTTGTAGAGTGTCGTGTTGAACCAGCAACTATATTCCAAGGGTGAGTGAAGCAGCTTTTGTCTGCTCTTCTCTTACTCTGAGATCGCAAGCACAGGATATTAGGAAGAGATCTAAAACTCTTCAGTGTCCCATTAAAACCCAGAGAAACTGGGAAATGAGAAATTACCTTGCACTGTTAATTCAGCACTTGCATATACTGTGCCATGCTTGTTCTCAGCCACACACTGATACATGCCAGAGTCCTCCAGGACTAGCTTGGAAAATCTCAGCTCTCCACCGCTCACTTCGATGCGGTTCTGTGCAAACAAGAGGATGAACCCATTAGATGAGAAAGACAAAAATGGAACTCAAGCCTCGTGTGCTTGGGGTTGAGTTTCATCACAGACTCTTATGCCAGTTTGGAGTCAGCCTGGTTTTCCATGGAAGAAAATGCAGGAGGGTTTTTTTTTTTGCTGTCTGGTCACTACCCCACGTTACTGTGCTCTGTTTGCTGGGACTTCTGAGTGCCTGAGCGACAACGTGCAGGTCATACAGAGACAGGTACAAGGTGCTATTTATCCATTTGATAACTGGCTGTGAGTTCCTGTGGCTGCATGAAGCAATGGCTGGGATGGCAGTGAGGGCAGAAGGGACTTTGCCGCCGCTAAGGACTGTGGCATTGCTTCGCAGCCTCATGGCAGGGGGGCACATGGAAGAGGGATGAGGGTGATAAGAGGGGCTTGAGATGTGTTTGCAGCCAGGCGGGAGAAGGTCTAAGGACTGCGAGTTCTGCTGTGCTCTGGCTGAGCTGCACTCGCTGTCAGACCCACGCCGGGGGTACCTGGGAGGTCAGTGGCTGCCCGTCCCGAAGCCATCGCACCGCGGGCCTGGGTTTGCCGGCGGCCGCACAGCTCCAGCGCAGGTCGGCCCCGATGTCGGCCTCTGTGTCCGTGATCACCTTCAGCCACTCGGGCTGAGCTGCGGAGGAGAGGGAGAGGTGGCAGAGCTGAGAAGCTCAGATGAGGTACTGTTCAGTGTATTTGGATGAGGGGACAGAGTGCACAGTCAACAAGTTCGCTGGTGACACCAAACTGGGAGTAGTGGGTGACACACCAGAGCTGTACTGCCATCCAGAGAGACCTGGGCAGGCTGGAGAGCTGGGCAGGGAGAAATTTAGTGAAACGTAAGAAGGGTAAGTGCAGAGTCTGGGCAAGAACAAGCCCAGGTACCAGTACAGCTTGGGGACTGACCTGTTGGAGAGCAGTGTAGGGGAAAGGGACCTGGGGGTCCTGGTGGGCAGCAGGGTGCCCACGAGCCAGGAATGTGCCCTCATGGCCAAGAAGGCCAATGGCACCCTGGGTGTGTTAGAAGGCGTGTGGTTACAAGGTTGAGAGAGGTTCTCCTCCTCTTCTACTCTGCCCTGGTGAGGCCACATCTGGAGTAGTGTCCAGTTCTGGGCTCCTCAGTTCCAGGACAGGGAACTACTGGAGAGTTCAGTGCTCTGGCAGGGGGGTTGGACTCGATGTCTCCGGAGGTCCCTTTTAATCCCTAACACTGAGAATCTGTGAAGCTCAGATGAGATGGTCTGTTGTGCCAGGCGGGCAGAAGGACTCTCATTGTGTCATCTCTTCTGGCAGATGTATTTACCACGGCAAGTTTCACCGTAGTAACACCCTTGCTGGGTGTGCAGCTGCGTGAGGCTGAGACCCCTGCGGGTCTGGCTGTGGCTGTGGCTGGGTCTGAGGGAAAACGTTATGGTTTCTCAAGAGTAAATGCTATCGATCCTGAACTTCAGGGAAGACTGGGGTCAGATATGAGATTACCAGATTGAGTTTTGGAACTTGACTAGATCTGATTAATAACTCCAAGGATTAAACCTTATGTAAGTTCCTACCCCAGGCCTGGAGAGCATCTTAGTTGAGAGCCAAGTTTGATTTTTACCACTATGCTTCCTTCCCTGGTTACCTGATTTTTGCCAGAATTACGAAGTCTCTCTTCACTCACCATAGCCTAAATGTACCCACAGATACCAGTGAGCTCTGCAGGGCTTTGCAGTAGGTTTAATTAGGACTGATAGGAGGCAGAATCAGAGGTGGTGGTTTCACTCCTAAGGCTCAGTCTGTTGTCTGGGGCACCCTGCTGTGCTCTGGAAAGGCACGTGTTGAGATGTCTTACCTTGAATGATGATGCGGCCCTGGTAGGTGTCTCTCCCTTTGATGTTTTCAGCCTCGCACTCGTAAGTACCTTCATCCTCAAAGCCAACATCTTGGATCTGCAGGAGGGGCTCGCTGCCGATCCACTTGGAGGACTGGGAGCCGTCCAGTTTCCGCCACTTTATTTGAGGAACGGGGCTGTGTAGAAGTACATCTGGTGAAGGTCAGCCCCAGGGTACCCCGTGCTGCGTTGCAGCCAAGCGTAACTCGGACCCCATGTAGCCACCCAGGTGCCATCCCAGCTGGACCTTGGCCAGCAGCGCAGATGGCTTTAGCCAGTTCCTCCCTCCTCCTGTTCCTCCTCCGTCTCTGGTCTCCAGCAGACCATTGAAGAGAGGGGTTGTGAAAGCTGCAGGTTCCCTGATCCCCGCCCCGAGCCTGAGCGACACGGACGCTGCACTCACTTTCCAAAGGCAAAACACTCCAGAGTCACCATCTGCCCAGCCAGAGCGTAGGTGTCTGCAGGGAACCTGGCCTTTATGCTGGGTGGGTATTGCCTGGCATCTGTTAAAAGGAAAGCATCGTTGAGGACTTCTTCTTTAAAAGGGCACAAGGTGAGCTCTTAAAGGGCAAAGGTACCCGCAAGGTTACACCACTTTCCAAAACCTTTGTGGATCGTGGAATGGGGCAAAGTTTCATTTTCTTTTTCAAACAGCTCTGTACTAAAGTCTCTAAAACTCTTTACAACATCTCCAGACTGTTTCTCCTTCATTTCCTACCTGATTAACTTCTCTGACAAGAAGTATCTTTAACTGCACCTCTGTGAGGTCACCAAAGGCAGAGGAGTCTCTTCAGGGCTATGTGAACCTGCACGAGCTGCACCTTGTGCCACGTCACTTTTACTGATAGAAACCCTGCTGATGGGGTTTGTAGCTGCACAAGCAGTGAAGCCTGGAGAGAGGGCTGCTCCCCCACGTTCCAGCCAATTAATATTTTTTGTAAGCTCTTAAAGCTTCCCCAAGAGGCTGGTGGGTGATTTGTGCACTGCTGGTATCCCCTGGAGCCCAAGTGCTTTGCAGTGGCTTGTTAATTTAGCATTGTGCCCAGTCCCCTGATGCTAGTCCCAGAGCACTGACCCTCGGCAGCGAGGCTGAGCCGGGAGAACTTGCTGAAAACACTCTTGGTGATGAAGTCGATGTGGCTGGTGGCAAAGCATGAATAGTTCCCCAGATCAGAAGCCTCTGTCTTGGCAATGTAAAGATTTCCTGTGGTCTGGGAGATGAAACGTCTTCCATCAGCTGGGATGAAGTTGGGAAACTCATTCAGAAGCCATCGGTAGGATAAGCCTGTGGGGAAAAGATAAAGGAACAAGCTGCACAAGTTGCTGGTGTCCTCTCAGGTGAGACTAAACCCAGGAGGCTCTTCTAAGCTGAAGCTGGTCCTTGGATGGTACTTGTTTTCTCCTGCCTTTGTTTTGTTGCCTTACAGAGTCTGAACTAAAACCAAGTTTTCTGCTCTCCCATTCCCAAAGCAAAGCCAAGGATTGATCTACCCATCTGGGAATCCCCTGCTCTGTTGCACCTCCCCATGGGGCACCAGCAGCACTGCTGCTCCCTGCTAGTGGTGAGGCTGGGAGACCCTTACCTGGGTAGTGGGGAGGAGGGCTGCAGGTGAACATCACTCCCCAGCCTTCTGTAATCTTCACGGGGTCCCTCTCTTCTGCAGAGAATTCCTGCAAAACTAAACATGCAGAGTGAAACCTGCCTGTGGGCAGAGCCAACAGCCAGAGGGATGACTGTTTTATCTCCCCCTCCACAGCCTGGGCTTCACAGTGGTAGTACAGAGGGAGAACTAAAAATATCACCCACTTTCTACTGAGAAATCCTACCAAGCTTTCTCCCATTGATGATGTTGGGTACCATGCACAGGAGAGCTGCTCTCCAAGCTTGATTTATGTGAGCAGGAGGGGCTCAGTTTACCCCCAGCACAACTGGGGCTGCATTTTTTTTTACCTTGTGGAGACAAACTTACAGCCAAAGCGGAGGGAGGCTTCCCTGCTGACCACAGTGCCCCTGGAGTTAGATGCCACACATTGGTAGGAACCAGCATCCTTGGCTTTCACTGGCTGGCTTATCACTAGGTCCCCTGCAACCAGCCTGTAACGGGAATCTGGCTCCATCTTTATCTCCGTGCCATTCATCTTCCACCTGCCAAGAGCAAGTGGAAAGAGTGAGAGGGGTTGGTCCTCGTGGCAGCACTCATGGTGCCTACTGGGAAGCTCTGATTGTTTGGTTTTCCAGCCGTGGCATGTTGGGATTTGAGGTAGATTTATGCCTGCTCTGTGTCCTGGCAGGGATGGTGGATCACACGTGGATGAGGACGCTGATTCCCACGGTAGTGACTTTGTTTTGTTTAAAAGTGGAGAAGAGAAAGCCAAATTCTTGATTGAGTCCTGGCACAGAGAGAGCAGGTGAGCTCACCTGTAGGTCGCAGGAGGATTGGCTCTTGCACGGCAAGCCAGTGTGACTTTCTCTTCTGCTGAGCCTTCAGGGAAGAGGGTGTGGACAGGCTGCTCTTCAAACACTGGCCCGTAGTTCCTTGTGCTGCTCTGTGCTTGGCACCAAACTGCAAGAGAGGGAAACCTGCTCAGCTCAATTTAGCTGCTTCTAAAAATTCTCCATTTTAGTTTTGTAGGGTGTCCCCGGCAGCATCAGATCTGCATCTAGAATAAAAGAAGGAGCAATGTGAAAATCACAACCCATCTGTCACCAAAGCCCAGCCCCAGCTCTGGCTTAGGGCAGACAATGTGTGTTTCCCACTGAGCATCTCACACCATCTCTGCTGTGCCAGAGGGACCAGATGTGCTTAAAGACGTGCAGATGAAGGAGAACTGATGCACTCCACTTGGAAAGAAAACCTTCAAGGCCAAGGCTGGAACTGGGAACCCCTGGTTGCCCTTCTTGGCCCTGGTAGTGAGGACATGCTGGTTCCTCCTCTGTCTGTACAGACCTTGGCTGGTTGGTTTGTCCTAAGTCCTCTCTAGGACAAGAGAGGAGGCAGAAGAACTCGTATCTTTGCAGCTCTGCCTCTCTGCACACACCTGGCAGATCCCCTCCATCCCTTCACAGCATCAACAGCTCTGGATGTCTCAAGTCTGCTACTTGCAGGTGAGCAAACTGGTGCTGCAGGTACAAGTTCTGCTGTTCAACTGATGGGATGAGTTTAAAGGTTCCTTTGTAGTGTTCAGACATGGGTTTGATTCTGATCTTGCTGTCATGGATATGGCTCAGGCACAGGAGGAACATGAGAACCTTCCTGCCTTCTCCCATGCTGTGCCTGGGCCATCCTTTGGCATGGTGATGATGTTTCACTGGGAAGTGCTAGATGTCTGCAGTGAGTGACTCTGTGTCTCAGATAAATGGCAAATGTGAGCAGACCCCCTTCTTAGAATGACAGAATCATGGAATCATTTTAGTTGGCAGAGACCTTCAAGTTCTTTGAGTCCAACTGTTCCACCAGCACTGCCAGGGCACCACTAACTCATATCCCTCAGCACCACAGCTTGGAAACCCCTCCAGGAATGGGGACTCTACTACTGACCTGGGCAGCCTGGGCCAGGCCTGGACAACCCTTCTGGGAAAGAATTTTTTCCTCATGTCCAACTTAATCCTCCCCTGGTGCAACCTGAGACTGTTTCCTCTTGTCCTGTCACTTGTTCCTTGGGAGAAGAGCTCAACTCCCCCTGGCCCCAGCTTCCCCTGCTCCCAGCACAATCCCCCTCTGCCTCTGCAGCGATAAGCTCAGAGATGCTCAGCCAGTCACAGGATCCTTCCATGCTTTGTAATTGAATTAATAACTGTCTTAAAAGTGCCATGCCAACCACCAATCTGTCTCCTCCTCTCCAGTACTCAGCATGGTCACTGGTTAAATTAAGTGACTCCAGTCAGTGTGATGTTTTATGCAAGAGTAACTTCCAGCAGGGAACGGCCGGCTCGGCTCTGCTGGGCTCGGGGGAAGCAGCTCTTTACCTGTAGCTCCTGGGGTTCCTCTCATGTTCCTGCTGCTCTCACATGCAGAGCTGAGGGAGGGGGAGATGGGAGAGGGGCTCTACTAATTGGCTCAGTGGGTTCAGAGCAGCTGGTGGCTGCTCCTCCTGTCCCAGCACCAGCCAATTACCTGGCAGCTGGGATGTGCTGCTGGAAGGGAGCTGCGTGTGACAGGGACCTGATGGTCCCACAGTGGAGAGGGACTGGGACCTGTGGCTGGGACTTTGGAAGAAGAGAAACGCAGTGTTTCAGGGGTTGTGTTCTCTCCAAATCAGTGTAGGTGCTGTTTTCCTCCTAGGATAGTTAATATTCACAAAGGAGAAGCCTGTGTAAGCTGGAATCTTCTCTCCCTTGGGTCAGCAGTGGCTGTGCTGAGCAAGTCTCAGCTGGAAATAACTCTGCTGACCAGTAGGTAAAATAATCATGAGTTAATGGAGAATTAATAAGCAAGCAGTGTATTAATTGTGTTCAGGTAGATGGTAGTGAATGCATTAGGGTTTAACAGGTTGACATTTCAAGGTTAATAAGTAACATATGGCAAAGAATTTCTCTGTATTTAACAGATAAAATATATATGACTAACATTGTATGCCTTTTCTCAAGGGATTCCCTTTCCCAATCAAGGCAAATTGTGCTAATTAGCCCTTCTGATGCCACCCAGAATCTGTGCCCCATTGCTACCCACTGCTGTTCCTTTTTCTCTGCCAAGGTTATGGACTAAAACTGCCAGGCATTGATTTTCTCAAATGTGATCAATGCCAGAAGTTCAGATGAGTTTTTATCTACAGTTCCAAGGTGTCTGGTTGGTGTTGAGGGTGAAATGCCTGGATCTCATTGAGCAAAACAACAGATTAAAGTGATAATTAAACAATTACAAGACAGGGCACAGTGTTTACAACTACAAACTGAGAGCAAAGCAGAAGGGTCACTCTTGGTCCCTCTGAGGCTGATTGTCTGAGCTGCTTCTGTCACCCCAGAACTCTCATTGTTTGTGTGACCAGAACAGTTCCTTGGGCTCTATCATGTGGATAGTGGGGAGAAGATGAACACACAGTTAAGGTCTTCCAGCCTGCCAGCCAAATTTGCAAGCAGCAGGATGCCCTGCTCAGAACTGGGAATGGCCTCCTGGAGCCCTGTGTTCTGTGTTCAAACCCAGCTAGGGGAGCAGAAATTGCAGTAAATAGGCTGCTGTGCCTCAATAGGACAACAGTTGTTGTTAGGAAAAAGAAATATTACCACCAAAATAGATAGGAAAAGGTGAGAGTGGAATGTCTGGATATTAAGAGCTGGAAGAGCAGCTGCAGAAATGCTTTGAAGGTTTCACACAGCTCTCTGGGAGTGGCTTGTGATACTGTTTGGGAGAGACAAATACAGTATTGTGAAATACCCCACTGAGGACATAACAGTGTCTGTATAAATATATATATATAATGCATATTTAAAAAAATCCCTAATTTTACACCACATATTTTTGGAATAGATAAAATTCCAACTTTATCTCCTTTGCTGCTGCAGAGAGAGGGTTGCCAGTGCCTCCCTTGTGCAGTGGTGCTGGCCCATTTCTGGCTGGGTGGTTTTGTGTTAGTAGTATTTGGAATATGCTGAAAATCAGAGCTGGCAAGCCCAGGTGTTGGGAGGCTGGGCATGTTCCCTTTGTGCTGAGCCCTGTGCTAGCTTTGGAGACCAGGAAATAAGTGTCTCAGCTGTTTCCAAGACATATTCCAGTGTCTGAGGACATCAGCAGCAGTCCTTTTATGGAGTACAGGCAGCAGAGCCTCAGCTCTGGAGCACTGACCACAGCCTGAAGCCTTGGCACATGGGGGAGCAGGGCAATTAGTTGGTTTAGGAGGAAATCTGAACGCATGCACCCAAAATCAAAGGGGTTATTTTTAAAGAGCAGCTCTGAGGAGCAGAGGGTTATTTTTAATGCAAAGCTTTCTGAGGAGCAAAGGGATGGGGCTTTGGCTAGCCTTAGATTTTAAGATTTTCCATGGATTTTACTGAGTGATGAAAGAACAGAGAGATTTTTAGACTTTCCTGACAGCCTTGTTCATTAGAGAGTTGTCTCTGTGCACTTGAAGCTTGAAGCCTTTACATAATACTTGGGTGATAAGGCCAAGAGAGGGTGAAATTGCCAACCCAGCTTCTGGAGCTGATAGCCCAGACCTGGAGGCTTTGGGTCTTCACCCACTCTGGAGTGTTTCCTTCAACCTCATCCATAGCTGCATCATTTTGTCCCTGGTCCCTCACTCGTGTTCCCAGTGAGGATTTTTCTCTGTCCCAACTGGCTCCTGGGATCCATGGTACCATCAGCCAAAGGTCAAGAGAAAATAACCCTCACAGGCTTTACAGAGACTCATTTTCTGTGGGCTCAGCTTGGAGGGGGAACAAGTTGCACGAACTCAGCTGGTTAATGGGAGAGCTCAACTCCATCATGCTGCCTCTACCAGATTTGGGTCAGACCAATTTCCAACCAGGCTAATTGCCTCCCAATCTAGGGCAGCCACCCTTCCCTCTGCCTCCTCGGGGATCCAGAGAACATTAAAAGGTAATTAGATATTTATAAGGACAGGCGAGGCGTCTCTGCCTGGGATGATGAATTAGCTTGAAGGCATTGTCCAATTCTCAGTTGTCTGAAGTGAAATGTCTCCTTGCTGAAAAGGGACCTTCAGAGTGCAGCCTGAGACTCCCCGAGATTCAGAAATGGTCCCCAGTGAATGGGAGAATCTTTGCACCCAGGGTACAGCTAAAAAAGGCATCTCTAGAAGGACCAAAGAGGCTGATTGGCTTTGCCACGAGTGAGTTCAGCTGGAGGGAGGAAATTCTCCTTGTCATGAGGCTGCTGAGGGGCCCTGGTCCTGCCAAGGCTCTGCCTGAGGAGCTACAGCTCCTGCTTTTCACCTAAATTTGAGTTTAGAAAGGGGAAGACTTGTATGTCACCCTCCTTCCTGAGCAGTATGAAGGGAAGTTGGGCACAGCCCTGGGTGACATCCCTCTTGGCACCTCTGCCAGCTGCAGGCCAGGGAATCATAGAATCATAGAAAAGTCTGGGTTGGAAGGGACCTCTAGAGCTCATCCATTCCAGCCCCTGCTGAGAGCAGAGACATCTGCACCTAGAGCAGGGTGCTCAGAGCCTTCTCAAGCCCCACCTGGGATGTCTCCAGGGATGGGGCCTCCACCACCTCCCTGGGCAACCTGTTCCAATGTCCAACACTCCGCTGGGAAATAACTTTTTCCTTATTTCTAATCTAAACCCACTCCTTTCTCATTTCAAACCATTGCCCCTTGGCCTTTCACTCCAGGTCTTTGCAAACAGCCCCTCTCCAGGCTTTGGAGCAGCTCCCTTCAGGCACTGGCAGGTGCTCTAAGGTCTCCTGGAACCTTTTCTCCTCCAGGCTGAACAACCCCAGATTCCTCAGCCTGTCCTCACAGGAGAGGTGTCCCAGCCCCCTGAGCATCTCAATGGCCTCCTCTGGAATGGAGGGGGCTGCTCTTACCCAGGAAGGTGATGATGGTCAGGGACGTGCCAACAAATCCTGGGGTGCCTCCCATCCTGCTCCTCCGGCCGGGTCACAGCGGGTGCGTGGGGACGGCTGCCCTGCAAGAGACAGAGACAGAGGAGTGATCTGCAGCATCCCAGTGCCTCTGCTGGAGGGTCCAGTGTCCAGCTGCATGTCCCTGCTGGCCACTGGCCCAGGGTGAGAGCAAAACATCCAGCTGCCCGCTGAGGAAAATGGACGGGGGGGTGGGGGTGGGGGTTGAAGGGGCTCTTTTCTTTCTGATGTGACAGATCTGGTTGGCAAATGGTTGTTCCTCCTCCACGACTATCTCTGCTGACCACAAATAATGCTTCGTTCTAATATGTTTTTATTAAAACACACAAAGCCAGGAGCAGACAGGATATTGGAGTGGGAGGTAGAAGAATGTGTGTGATTTGTTCACTGTGGAAAAGGCACCTTTCATTTCAACTGTTTTGGGTGGCGTGGCTCCTGCGTGTCTTGTTCTTGGGGGGGACCCAGCTCAGCACCCTGCAGTGTGGAAAGTGAGAGGCACAAAGCTGCACAGACCCGGGTCGTTTTCTGCTTTTCTTCTAAGTTTAATGCATTTGACTAGATAATCAAGAGATGAGGGAGCACCAGGGCAGTTCCTGATGGCCTGAGCCACGCTAGTGGGTGGGGTGGTGATTGCCAGTTACCTCCCATCTTCCAAAACCTCTCAAAAAGAAAAGAAACCAAAGAAACCCCTGAGCTGTTTGTACAAACCCTGGTCCCTGAGCCCTCCTGGCTAAACCCACCATGGAACCAGCTGCAGCTCACACACTCACACACCTCTTTCCTTCTAACTCCAGCAGCCATGGCAGACTGTTTTTTTTTCCCCCTCTCTTTGTTAACAAACTCTTTTGAAATGACTCGAGGAGAAGCCCCACAGAGGAGCCTCGTGTTCCCTGGGACTCTCCCAACCACACAACCCCAGTGGGCTGCTGCTGAAGGAGCTGCCAAGAGCTGGGCTGCTCGTGGGCTGAGAGTGCTGCTTCTCCCCCTGCTCCAGCTGGTGCCACTTCTCCTCCTCTCCCTGCCCATCTGTCCTCCCGAGCAGGCAGTGCTGATTCTGAGCTCCCCCGAGCAGGGATTAGCTCTTCCAGCCCACGGGATGCTGTGTTGAAAAAACCCATCCAGTGACACACAGACCCCCCCCAAGGTCGTTAATAGCAGCCCTTGAAATGCTCCTGAACAAACAGTGATAGTCCCGGGTTGCTTCACATCCTGCCTGGGTGGAAAAGCCACCTGCTTTCTGTGTTTTCACCCCCCAAAAGCTGGGGAGATGTGGCGCTGAGGGTCCTTGGCAATGCTGGGGGATACATGAGCTTAAAGGTCTTTTCCAACCAAACTGATTCTACCATTCTGTGATTTTCCTACCAATGCTTGAAAGGGAGGAGACCCCACCCCAAATCCTCCAGGATTTTTATCTTGCTTGGGTGAGAGGGCTGGAGCCCAGCCTCAGAGCCCAGCCCTTATCTACCTCATGGCCTGCTTTTCTTTTTTTTTATATAACAGGCTGCTCAATTGTGCCACGTGGCCGGGGCAGGAGGGACCCCTGCCATAAAGAAAGGGCAGTGCCTGGCAGGAGAGGAGTGGCTGTGGAGAGGCGACTTGGGGACAAAGAGGAGAAAGGGTTGGAGACTCATCCACACGAAAGCTGCTCCACGCCGCTCGTTCCAGCAGCCCCAAAGTGAGTCAGTCACATGAAATCACTTGATGTCAACGAGAATCATGGTGTCCTGAACCCACAGCCTTCCAGCTAACACTGCCTCATTGTTCCCCTGCCTTCGCCCTCCTCCTGCTTCGCTCTCCATGGGCTGCCTCCTAAGCGCTGTGGGACAAGGACCAGCTTTTAGCTGGGGCTGTTTTGCAGGCTGTGCCCTGGGCTCTCTGGCCGTGCCAGTGCCTTGCTAATCAAGGACTTGGACTTTTCCAAGGCTCTGTCCTTTGGTTTCTTCCCCAAGCGTGTCCAGGGTTTGTGGAAGGCAGCAAGAACCGAGGCTGTTCCTACACCCGACGGCAGCAAATGAAGGTGTAAGAGTCTCACTCTGCCCCTGCCAGCCCTGTTTGCAGCTCCAAGAGCTGCCTGGGAAGGGGCTGCCCAGCCCCTGCTTTGCTCTCTGTTGTTCATTTTCTCTCTCACCTTTAAAACAAGTAGGGGAGAGTGTGGGAAAGCTGGATTTTGTTGTTTTTAATAAGGAGAAAGCAGCGAGAGGAGGTTGTTGGACATCTGCCCTCCTGAGAATCAATCCTCCGGGCTGCCCATGCCCCTCTGCCACCTTCCTGCTTTTATCAGCACTTTCCACTTTCTGCTGTATGAAATGGAGATGTTGCTTTTGAGCAAACTGCATCCTGCTTCTCCTGGGTGCTTTTGCCTCAAACAAGCAGCAATCCCAAGGGCTGAGCTGAAAGCTGGTCAGGAGGAGGAGGAGGAGGTTGAGCTGCCATGGGCACCCTCACCCTCTCTTTGGGAATACCAGTGTCCCCCCACAGCTTCCTTCCCTGCGGCCAAGCAAAGCTGGTGTGTTGTAAAAATTGATTTGAATTATTTAATTAGTTGTTGATTCATTATTTATGATTTAAACTACAGTTTTGATCAGCAATTTTGCTGCGGGCTCTGGATCTGCGGGCTCTGAATCTTTCCACCCCGACCTCCCATCTGCTCCACTCCCTGTTCTGGCATCATTTTCTCCTCTTGATTCCTTGTGTCTGTCCTTCTGTTTCCTCCAGAATCCTTCTCGTACACACAGACCTGTATTTGCTCCTGAAAGGCTCAGGGTCCTTTCCAGAGGAGGTGCCAGTGCTCTGAGTGGGCTGAGGAGGTGTCCAGGAAGATGCTGCTGGTTTGCTGGTTGGAGTTCCAAGCTCAACCCAGCTCAAGCTTTAGCTGCTTGGTGCAAAATGATGAATATGGGGGGAGCCCCAGGTTTTCCAGGTGAAACCAACTCGGGAGAGAGTAAGAGAGGAATTTCTGTGAGTGCTGACACTATTTGCTGGCAGTTGGAGGCTGGATGAAATAATAGTCTCGGATATTGTTGTGAGCTCTCCTGATTGTCTCATCATCCAAGTGCCTGATCAGATTGTGCCCGAGGGCCTGATGCTGCCAGATAGCACCTGGGGCTGAGCTGGGACCCTGGGGGCACCTTCAAGCCACGACCCTGAGCTGATGGATCCTGCATCTGGCTCTGAACTTCTCCGAAGCGTGGGCGTGCGCTTTGCATCTGATATTTAGCCCTGCTCTCCCTCCTTAATTAGAAGGGGGACCACGGGGACCTGTTCTTTCCTCTCTTCATAGGGTATTTTGACAATCACTCGAGAGCCTTCTGTTGTACTGAAAGGGGATCTGTCATCCCTGCTAATGGATGCTGTCATTAATACTTCCAGTAGTGAGGGAGGCACGGACACGCTCAAACCCCCGGGCATTAGCCCTTTCCTCTGGAGGCTTGGGGACCTCGAGTGATCCATTATCCTGGCGGCAGAGGGAAAGAGCTGCAGAGAGAGTCTGAGTCCTCCAGAGCCTCAGGGAGAAGAAGTGTCGCCCGGTCCAGCGCCCCCAGCTCCAGTTCTGACCGTGGAGCAGCATCCTTTGGAGGAGGCAACTCCAGCAGGACTCCGGGTGTGGGAGGAGGGGGCTAGAAATGGCTTTTAGGAGGAGATGGGCTCTAACAAGAGGCAAAGTGCTCTCTATTACCGGGATAAATGAGTGTAACTCAATCTCCCGTGGTTAGGTGATGAGATGAGCATTTGTGGCTAAGTGGGGCAGCTCCTTCTGCTGCAGCTTTCCCCGGGGAGGGATTGCTCCTGAGGGTGGGTGATGCAGGAATTTGTCCTGTGCTCTAAGTGTCCTTCTTAGTAAGGATCATCCCTAAGGCTGGAAAGGGCACGCTTTTGATCTTTGCTGGAGTTTGGCTTGTAAAACCTTTTCAAGGTTAGGTACATTTTGTCTCCAGAACAGCCTGTTTCAATGGGTTGCAAATGGTTTTATTGTAATGTATCTGTCCTCTCATAAAACTGCCTGTGCTCAGGAGGGGTTGATTTAGGCACAAACTCTGGATTTGGCCTTTCTTGAGCTTTTTTGGGGTTCGGATCTGCTGGTGGCTCTGGGACCTGCAGGAGCTGCTGCTGCAGAAATCCTTGGCCACCCAAAATCCATTTGACACAGGGAGGTTTCCAAGGTCCAAGTGATGACCAAATCCTTTCAGGGAAGAAATTGTTCCTAATAGCCAACTAAACCTTTCCTGGTGCAACTTGAGGCTGGTTCCTCTTGTCCTGTCACTTGTTCCTTGGGAGCAGAGCCTGACCCCCCCCTGGCTCCAGCCTCCTGTCAGGAGCTGTTGAGAAACAGAAGGTCTCCCCTGAGCCTCCTTCTCTCCAGGCTCAACCAGCCCAGGTCCCTCAGCTGCTCCTCACTACACTCCTGCTCCAGCCCCTTCCCCAGCTCCCTTGCCCTTCTCTGGCCACACTCCAGCCCCTCCATGTCCTTCTTGAGGTGAGTGGCCCAAAACTGAACAGAGAGCTCTCCCCCATGCCGTGCTTGCACAGGAGGAGCTGAGGCTGATTCAGGATGCTCAGAGCTTCCAGCCCAGGGCTGCAGAAGCAGATGGTGCTCACAGCTGGGGCCCCCTTCCCTGCCCACAGCTCCCTGCTGGGCTGTGGCAATGCCCCCAGGGCTCTGCTTCCCACCTACAGTTGTTACCCCCGGAGGGGCTGGTACAAAGCAGGGGACACTCTGCAGTGCCCAGCATGGCAGGTCCCCCCTGAGAGGGACTTTGCTGCAGTGCTGGGTGAAGGGGCACCTGTGTGCAGGGAGCTCATGCCCAGGTGAGGTAGATTAAAGCAGAGGCTTTCAGTCTGTCTGTCTGTCTGTCTGTCCTTGCTGCTGCTTTTGCACCTGGGCCATACATGCAGCAGGCTGGGAGCAAGCCCAGCTTGGAGACAATGGGGACAATCCACGGCAAAGGGTCTGAGCCCTGGGATAGGAGCAGAGCCAGCAAGCAGGGGGCTTTCCCCAGCCAGACTGAGCCCCACCCTGGCCCCATGCCCCAGGTGTGAGCAGTTTCATCAGCCCTCATTAGTATAATTGCAGCCAGGGGTGGGCTCTGCTTTCCTAGCTCTGGACAGAGCCGGGGGACTGCTGTGGAGAGAGGTAAGTGGGGGGAAAAGAAGCAAAAGCTTGGTTTGGGGGCTCTCAAGCACCCGGAGGAGGCTGGTGGGGGGCTGCAGTGTGGCAGGACACTGCCAGGAGGGGTTGTGGATGGGGGTTTACCCTTTGGTGTGCTTGGGAATGGTGGTCTGAGCTCCCTTGGGGCTGGTATCACTGGCTGCTGGCACTGTGCATTTGCTCTAGTTCTCTGTCTGTTCTTTATGCTCCTGCATTGCAAGCTTGGTGACCCCTGCCAGGTTGGGGTGCCCTGACTCAACTCTGCTGTGATCTCAATCCCCACCATGGCTTCTGTGTCCCTGTCCCTGCCCTAGCAAGAGCCTCCAGCATTCTGCTTGACTCTGGGAGCTGAAATGCATTGTCCTTTCAGGAGGGGTGTCCAGCAGCAAAACACCAAGCCAGGGATGGTGCAAACCTGCTTCTGGTGGGGAAGGTGGTTGTGTTTGCTGGGGCACCTTCAGGAGCAGGGTTTTATTTGGGGTAGGGTTTGGCTCTGGTTCTGTTGCTTTCAGTGCTGTGGCCCTGCCTAGCAGGGCTGGGCAGGATGCTGCAGGTCTCCTCGCAGTGCTCTGCAAACCAATTACATCTGGAGCAATTCTGAATCACCATATCCATGGAAACTGATGGGCTTCTCCCTTTGACACGGAGCATCCGGAGTGATGCTGCTCCTGCTCTCCATGCAGAGCAGACCTCATAGAGCAGGAGCCCGAGGTGTGCACTTGGACCCTTGTTATTATTTTCAGAGGGTGCATCAGGATGAAGGAGTTGGTTTGTGAAATGGATGGAGAACCATGGACTGGTTTGGGTGGGGAGGGACCTTTCAAGCTCATCTGGTCCAACACCCCCCCTCCCCCCTCCCCCCTGCAGGGAGCAGTGACATCTCCAACCAGCAGGGTGCTCAGAGCCCTGGCCAACCTCAAATGTGTTGGTGCCCAGGGATGGGGCTTCTAGCTCCTCTCTGAGCACCCCTTTCCCAGGGCTGAGAGCAACTGGGATGGTTGCTCTTCCCCTGCACCAGTCCCTTAGCTGCTTTGCTGTGTCTTATCCACCACTGATTCATTTAATTGTAATGGAACTGGCTTGATAAGGATCAATATTTGATCAGTGCCTCCAGCTCTTTCCTCCCAAGGTGAAAGAAGTGAGGGGAGCAGCTCAGAGCAGTGTGGGGGGGGGTTGCAGAGAGAGGGGGCAGCCCACATTATCCAATATCCTGGAGAAGATGAGAAGAAAAACCTCTGGGAGGGGACAGAAACCCCTACATGTAGGATGTGGAAAACTCTTCTTCAGTAAATACATCACTGGTGTGACTGGGGAGACCCGGGACTGCTTGGAGGGGACTAGGCTGCCACACTTGTGCCTTTTGCATCTCTTATTTAATGTTAGAGGGACCCTATTTGAGCCAAGTGCTGGGAGCTGGAGCCTTGTGCTGGAAGAAAAGCTGCTGCTCCTTGGCTGTGCTTCTCTGGGTGGCTTATACTGGGTGTTTGGGGGACAAGCACACGGCATGTCCTGGAAGAATTGGTCCTGGTGCTAAAGAGCAGCTCCTGCTGATGGTGGGGAGAGATTTGGCATCAGCTGGGAACAAAACAGGCTTGTCTGGTCCCCCTGGCCCTGGTGCAGGGAGCAGGCAGGGCTCTCTTATGTGATCCCAGCAGGACACCTGCACTAAGGCACCATCTTCAAGCCTTCTGGTTTGGGTTGGATTTTTTTTTTTTTCCCCTTTTAAGTGCTTTCTCCTAATAATTGGTCGGTTCATTCATGTACATCACGGGTCATGGCACCTCCTTGTAAGAGGATCTCAGTGGGAGGTTTCTTTTGGTTCAGCCCCCAGACAGACAAACCCCTGTCCTTGTGCCGGGCTTGGTGCCTCTTTGTGCAGGAGACAAAGCCTGGATCAGCCTGGGCTGGGGGTGTGCACAGCACTGGAGCTGATTGGGGGGGGGACTGGAGTGGGAAATTCTAATGGTAATAAACCAGGGGAAGTTATGAGTTGGCCTTTAGGACTCCCCTGTTCTCTTGGGCTTTTAGGGTGTGGGCTTTGCAGTTAGTGGGTTTGTTGTATTGTGGGTATTTTAAATGTCCTGAACCAGCCAGATCCTATCTCTCCAGTCACCTTAGTGCCCCGAGGTGGTGAGAATCCAGCCTGAGCTCTGCTGCAACAAGCCCTTGGTAAAACCCCAGGGTAGTGGAGCTGGAGTGCTCGGTGGCACCTGGAGACTCCCCCACATCCCAACCAGGCTCCTGAGACCTTGGGGTCCCCGGGCAGCTCAGCCCTGAGGAAATGCTGCAGGGACCAGTCCAGTGTTGGAAAGCAAAGGAGACCAACTGAACAGCCCGGAGACCTTCCCACGCCAGCTCCTGACCCGGGGGCTGAGGGGCTGGAGGAAGTTTTGCTCGGGAGGGGATTTCCCTGCGAGCTGCTTCGCAGGCTGGGCACGGGTGTGGTGTTCGACCGAGGCTGCCAGCAAGCAGCTCCTAAGCTCTCCCTGAAGACTTGTATTTCAATCGATAGCCTGAGTCAATAGCAGCTGGAAGGATGCTTAAAGTCTTTGAAAACAAGGCCACAAGCGACTCCAGTTTAGCACATGGGTGTTAGAGAGATGATGTCTGCCTGAAATCCTTGTTAACGCCCTGATTGCAGTTTACTAAAGTTCTGAATACTGGGCCCTTGTTGCAGACACTTCCCCTTGGGGCAAAGTGTGGTGTAGAGTGCTCTCCCAGCACAACCCCTTTGCCTTGGAAATGCAGGTTATTAAGCTGGGCTTGCACAGGAGGGGATGCTGAGACCAGCAGGATGCTGGTGGAGGGGACAGAAGTTGGGCTCTGGCTGCAGGTGCTGCTATTGTCTCCCCAAAATAAAGCTTCCCAAGGCAGTTTTTCCTTTTCCTCTTGCACTGTGCCTTGAGCGTGGGGAGCTCTGCTGAAACCCTGAGACCTCCCCAGCTCTGCCAGCCTCACAAACCCACCCACTTGCTGCTATTAGTTCTACTGTGGCATCAGCAGCAGAAACTCTTTGATGTGGCACCGGTATAAATAGCTCTGTACCTGCAACGGAGCCTGGCTCCATCCCCTCCCTTCCCTGCTAAATCATTTGGCAGAAGCTGGTCCCAGGGAGAGGCTGGAGGATGGAAAAATGACTGTGGAGCTTGGGAAACCTTCTGGCTAACTGCAGCCTGGGGTAGAGGGTGTGTTTTATGGGAAGCCCTTTAGAGCTGCCAGCCCATCACAGCAGTGCTGGTGCTACTGCCCTGTTGTTGCTGGATAAGGTCACCCCAGCAGCAAAAACCTTCCTGGTGTGCAGGGGGTCTGTGTGTGGCACCGGGTATCTGCCCCAGCCCTACAGAGCATCTCAGTCCTCACCTTGCCCCCCCCCCCCAGGTGCTTGTGGGGAGGTGATGGGCACTGGGATGCTGGGGAGATGCAGAGGGGACCTTGGTGAAGTGATGCTAAAATCCTCTCCCTCCTCAGAGGAGGTTCATGTGTCCCCTGCAACGGTGTCAGATGAATTTTGCTTCTTGGAAGACATCACCCCTGTGCCCGACCTTCTCGCCTGTCTTAAAGTGCTTTTTAGCATTCAGTGTCCAAAGAATTCCAAGCTGCTCCTCGTAAAACTGAGCCAAAACCAGCACAAAATGTATCTCCCTCTCCCTTCCTCCAGCACAGGCTCTCTAGTTTATGGCTCTCCAAGACTGGCAGCTCTACAGGCTGTGCAATATATAATGTGTAATAATTCAGGACCTGGGCTGCTGGGAGGGGCTGGGTTCAGTGTTTTGAAGCTGGCTGGGGCTGGGAATACCTCTTGTGCTCTTTGAGGTCTTGGGACACATCTGTCATGGTGAGCATTTCTCCAGTAAGATCCTAGACCCTAGCACTGTATTGTGGCAGTGGGACCAGGAGTTTTATGGAGAAGAAAACATTTGGAGTTTAAGGAAAGAGAGTGGACTTTGTTTCCTTGTCTGCCAAGACCTGTTCCTTCTCTACAGCTCCACAAGCACCCAAAGTGTCAGGAAAACACAGAGAGCTGCCTAGAAAGAGCTTGATACAGCCTCTCACAGCAGGTTTTAATCATGTTTCTTCCCTTCTGTCGATGGTTTTTTTTTTTTTTGCTTCTTTGAAGGACTCTCTAAGGTAACCTGGTGTGTGTGACAACATGGTCCCATTGCTGCAGAGCCCTGGGCTTGCAGGGCTGTCATCAGCCCACCCTGGGCATCTGTGGTTCCTCTACCCTAGAAAACAGGGCTGATGGTGCTTTAGGATTGCTGTAGGCAGGAGAGAGGTGTGTAGGGTAACTCTGGCTCTATTAAACCAATCTCTCTGAGACAGAGCAAAGCCCCTGGTTTGAGCAGAAGCTTTGGGCTGGCTGGGGCTGGGAGCCAGCCCTGTGGCCACTGAGCCTGGGGCTCTGCTGAGCAGGGAGCCCTGCAGCTCTCAGCTGGGAGGTGTTGGGAGACTCCTTAGGGGTCTGAGGTGTTCCAGGTGACCCACCCAGGTTTGCTTTGTGCCCGGCACCTTCAAGGAAAACTCTCAAAGACTGGGGTGGTCATGAGGAGACAAAGTGCTGAGGGAGATACTGGGGAGGGTTGCTGAAGGGAGGGAGAACTGAGAAATGTCTGTCTCATCAGAGTCAATGGCTTTTCCTGGGTAATTTGGGCTCTGAACATCCACAAAGCACTGTGAGCTTGGTTTCCACGTGGACTCCCAGACCCTCTGGCACTGTGTGTGTGGGGGGGAAATGCCTCCCTAATGACACTGTGGGGTGTTCTGCCTTGTAGCATTTGCTTGTGGGGTTTTCTGCAGAGGAAATAACCCAGGCCATTAAATTCTCTGCAGATATTTGGTGTGACAAAAGTCATGGCTGTTCTGTTTGATAGCAAGTGAGGAGGTGGTGGAGAAGAGCATTGGCAACCCTTTGTCTCAGTCTGGGCTGAACCTGACCCTCTTGTTTGCCGTTTGCTTTAGGCTTGGGTGATTCTAATCTACACCTGGCAAGTACAGATATCTCTAGAAAGTTTGGGACCTGCTGCCTTCCAGTGTCAGCAAAGCAAGAGGCTTCCAGGGTCGGTGGTGTGGCTGTTTGGTGTGCTCAGTACCAAACAAACAGCCTGGAGAGCTTCATGTGTGGGTTCAAACTTGCTCCTAAATCTCATGGAGTAGCCTGTGCCTTGGCTGTTTACCCTCAGATCTTACTGGGGGCATGACTGGGAGTGACCTGGGAGGAGCAAAAACTGTTCTTGGGCATTTGGCTTTAAACCTTTGGGCTGCTCCCAGCCCTCAGATGTAGAGGCTGTTGCCTCAAAGCAACTAGTGTTTCCTTTGAGAGATGACAATCTCTGATGAATACTCCTCAGTCCAGCCAGAAAACGAATTCTGAGGCTCGTGGGAGTCGTGCAAGCCCAGGAGAGTCAGTGGGTCAGCGTGGGTGAGATGTGAAGGGTGGAAGCAGCTCAGGAAGTTTTTAAGCCATGGGACTGGAGCCCCACAAAGCACACCCCAGCCTGCCCTGCCCCTGGCTGCTGCCCTGATGGATCTGAGTGAGGAAGAGCAAAGCTGTGCCCTGTGGAGGAGACCTGGGTGGGCACATTCCTGTCTGTGATTTGCACTGAGCCCCCCTGGCTCCCCACTGCCCCGAGCCTCCCCGAGATGCTGCAAAACCCCCATTAGGTTCAGACAGAAGTACCCCCCAGCCTCACCTCCCACCCTTCACCCAGGTTCTGTCCCCACGGGGAGCATGTAGGGAGGGCACTGGAAATGCCACGATCTTCCTTGTCCTCCCTCCCCCGAGAGGGACCCCGGGTCTCCTGGGCTGCCCTGGGCTCTGCCAGCCCCGTGCTGGAGATGCTGAAGTAGTTCTGTGCAGCACAAGCTCTGCGAGCTCCTCTGCCCCTCCCAGGCACCTGACCCTATGAGCCGGCTCTCAAAGTACCCCCACAGCCAGAATCCACCGGCCAGAGCATCACGGCAATAAATAATCACAATATTCCCCAGACTTCTTCCAGAAGAGACATTTCTGTCGACAACCGCATCGGCCGCTCGGCCCCCGCCACAAGTGACAGAGCCGTAGCCCACCCCCCATCCCCTTTCCTCACCTCCACCCCCGGCTCCTCTCCAGCGCGGGCAGATCCCGCATCGCCCGCCGAGAGATGCCCGAGCCACCCCCGCTGCTCTCCCCGCCCCATCCCCGCCGGAGCCCCAGAGGCATCTGGCAGGTTCTCTGCCTCTCTCCGGCTGCATCGGCAAGTTGGCTCTGATGGGGAGCAATCCCTGCAACCCCGGAGCCTCTTTTTTTCCCCACCCGGGGCTGGAGGAAGGCGGGGAGAAGGCGCTTACCTCGGTGCGGGATGGCTGCGTGGGCATGAGCCGGGGGCCGGTGCCGGAGGTTTGGCTGCGAGGCGGAGCTCGGCCGGTGCCTGCCCGAGTGTGGATGTGTGTGCCCAAAGCCACTGCAGCATCTCTGCATTAGGATGTGCTCCTCCCTCTCCTCCCTCCTTGCGTGCGCGCTCCCTCGCTCGCTGCCAACCACCACCCCGCTCCCTGGAGAGGGGATTTTCATTTATTTATTTATTTCATCCTCACCCCCCCCCCCCCCCTTCTCTTGCCTTTACCTCACTTGCCACAGTCCAAGGACCAGTCAGGGAGGCAGAGCGACTTGCAGCATCATGTATAATTCATGTCCTTCCTCAGCCTTCCCTGGCTGCTGCTGCTCCCACCAAGTCCCCAGCAGAAACCGGTGATCGCCGCCGGCTCGCCCAGTCCCAGGGGCTGGAGCAGGTGTAGGACTTGGCTCTGGGGGGAGGGGATGCCCAAGCCCATGTCTGTGGGGTGGAAGCAAGAAAGGGATTAAGCTCAGCTCGGGGGGAGGGGGTGTCTCGGCAGGGTCACCCACCTCTGTGCGGTGTGTTTCTGTATATGAGCACACCCCGGTGTCTATATGTCTCTATATAAAATATATTTTTTATATATATATATACACGTGTATATATCCCCACCGAAGCCCTATGCGTGCTTGGATGCTGCTCTGTGGCACAGTTTTGGAGCTGAGCTCGTTGCCGTGGGTGGAACCCGAGGGGGGTTTCCTCACGCTGCGTGACCCGACTCTGCTTTGGCCCAGCCTGGGGGGAGGGGGGCTCGGCTTTGGGGGTCCCGGAGCCACCTTTGGTTGGCATCGTGGTCCGAGGAGCTTAGGGTTGGGCTTGCCCGTGTTGGCAGCGCTTTGCAAACCGAACCTGTGCCCCACCCCCCCCGATGCTGCACCCTGAGTAGCACTCGCCTTCCCAGTGAGCATCTTGCAGCCATGAGATCTTGGATGGTTTTTATCGCTGCTGGGGGGTGATGCTATGAGGTGTGACAGGGAGGCTCCAGGACTTTCTCTGGGACACTGTGGGGACTGAGGTTTTGGGGGAAGTGATGCTGCTGAGACTTTGGGAAGCGTGATGGACCACCCCGTGCTCCCCATCCCTCCCAGCTCCAGCCCAGACCTGTTAACTACATAAGGAGATCAACGGGTGCTGAGGCTGTCCACAAGTTAATGGCCTGCAATTACCGAGGAGTAATTAAGGCATTAGTATCTCTATTGATTGGCAAAGCTCCAGCAGACCAGAGTCCTCCGGCGAATGGGTGCAGGCAGGAGAGTGCCTGTGATGGAGTGGAATGTGTCGCAGGTCCCATCTCCCTTCCCCTTGCCTAGCCACTGTCATTTTGGGTTGAGACTGGGAGAAACTGGCTACGGACCTCAGCTGGGGTCGCAGGTGCTTTGTTATTCAGGAAGGAAGGACAGGGTCGGATCCTGTCACTCAGCTAAAGGACTAATAGAGGGAAACTCAAGAGAAGTGCTGAGCCCTGTTGCTGGTGGAGGGGTGAGGACCTGCCCTCTGCCCCTTCTCCTCACTGGTCAACAGCTCCCTGAGGTGGCAGGAGCATCTGTGACCTCTTGGGTGCTGACAGCGGGTGGCTCTTAGCTGCAGAAATGGGCAATAGTCTGGAGCTGCCTCCCGGAGGAGGAGGGTAATTGGAGGGCAGCCCGTCGGCATCGATCCAGCCCCGTTGTCCCAACGGGCGGGCGGAGGTCAGGGAGGGAAGGAGCGGGTGTCATTGTCACGCCGTGAAAAGGCCGAGTGCTGATGCGGGAGCGTCTCCCCAGCATCGATCGCCAGGGTGAGGATGGGGATGGGTCCTTGTCGCTCTCTCCGGGATGACAAACCCGCCCGTGCATCCCGTAGGAAGTCGGGGGAGCAGCCGCCTGCTGAGCCACTGAGGCTGGGACCTCAGCCCTCGGCTTCCCGGGGCTGTGGGCGGTGGGAAGCGGTGGTTTTGTGGTGCTGGAGGGGTCCCTGCCTCTCATCGGGCTTGAATTTCTGCACCCAGGGCACAATCCTTCATCCTTCCAGCTCTTCCTCTCCATCCTTCTTCATCCTGCCGCGGGGCAATGACCGAGGGTGGCCGGTGCCTCTATTGCCCCAGTCTGCCCTGGGGAGCTCTAGTGCACTGGGAAAAAGGTGCCTTTTTATTTATTTATTTTAAATTCTTCAAGGAAATGGTTGGGAGGGGGCGACCCTGGAGTGGGAAGCACTAATACTTTCATCCTATTAGCTAGGGCCGCAGCAATTACATCTTCATTAGCCAAATAGGCTCTGCTGGCTTTTCCCCGCTCCCTTCAGCCCCTTCTCGTCAGGGCTTTGCACCAGGGAGCCTCTGCTAAGAGCACTTCAGAGCCTCGGGGGCAGGAAGGGCTGGAGGGGAGGAGGGGGCAGGATTGGTCCCGAGAGGCTGGGGGGAGGTATCAGGATGAGCTGGGTCGGTGAGTCCTCCCCCCGGTGCTGCCTTTTCCCCTTTTGAGAGCCGAGGGACACAAGTTGCAGGCTTGGCGTGAGTTTTGAACAATGTTTTATTATATGTTTAGTGTTCTCTATACAAAAAAATCCAGTCTGTTCTTTTTACAGTGATTCAAAAAAAAAAAAGAAAGAAAAAAGAAGATATCTGAGTATTTTGGCCTTCTTTTCATCTCTCATGCAGTCGGTTTATAAGTCCTTATATTAAACTTTTAATTTTTTTCTTCTCTAGTCCATAAATCTGACTGTAAAGTGTTAATTTTACAGCTTCATCTCTCCGCTTCTCATTGGAGCGCGTGGATTAAAACAAAGGTGTTGGGGTTGGTTCGTTTTTTGCTTTTTTTTTTAAAAAAGGCAAATAAATACATAGAACACTTTAGAACAACCAGGAGGTTTTACAGAGAGGATGGCTGGCGATATATTTACAAATCAAAGGAAAAAAAAAAAACCAAACCCAAACCAAACAAAAACCAAAACAGTCCAACACTTTTCGTTCTGATGTGAGCAGGAGGAACAAACATTTAAAACTCGGTGCTGCGAAGGAAAGACTCCGGGGGGGTGGGTGGGACTGGGGGGAGGGTTTAGACATCGTGTGACAACCAAAGCCCGACGCCCACTCGGGAAGGAGACAGGTGGGTGGGGGGAGGCTACGGATGCGGTGGGGGTGAGTTCGTTAGGACCAGAAAAGCTTTCGTTACTCTCGTTAATTAAACAGGTCTTAGTGCAAGAAATAGAAGGTGGGATTTTGTTTTGTGTGTGTAGGTTGGGGGGTTTCTTAGGTTTATTGCTTAACTGAAATCGGTCGCTGCTAACCGAGCCTGGTAGGATGGGCACGGGTTGAAATCTCAGCCCCCAGGAGAGGGGACAGGGCCAGTGGGTGTCACTGGGGGTCAGTGGGTGCCACTGGGGGCCAGTGGGTGCTGCTGAGTGGCTCTGATCTGCCCCCACTGCCTGCTGGCATCATGAGCTGCTGCTCCTCGTCCGTGGGTTGATGTCTCAGGTCAGGAGTGACCATGATGTGTGAACTTGGGGTCTGTCACCCATGAGAAGGCAATGCTGGGGTGTCATGGGGACGTTGTCACCTGGTGCCCAGACAGAACAGACACTCGGGGTTTCTGCAAGCAGGATTTCAGGGCTTGTACCAAAACCCATTTGATTTTTTTGCACCATCACTTCAGGGGGGGCAAGAGCAGCCTCGAGATGATGCCAACACAGTGAGTGTCCTCTAATGGCCCATGCTCCACTCCTGGGCTTCTATCAGCAGCTGTACACGAGCAGGGTTCCCAGCAGTGACAGGCTGTGTTGGGGAGGGGCAGGAGTGTCCCCAGCCTTGGGTGCAGCTGGCAGAGTCTGGATCCTTCTCAAGAATATGGGTGAGGTTTTGGCTCGGAAACAGGTTCAAAATTGGCAAGTTGGGAGTTGGACTCAAACTGCTTTTCCCCCAGCTTCTGAGACCACTTGATTTTAGGTCTGTCTCTTCTTTCTCTTTTTAAGTGTTGGCCCCTAATTTAAACCCTTTAGGGAGATGTGTCTTCTGGAAATGAAAAGGTGACACTGTGGCCTGCTCCAGAGAGGTTGTTCTGATCCCAGAGAAGGACAATCCTGTCTGTGAACCTCCTTCAAGGGGTCCTGACCTTCAAGCAGAGGGTGGCTGATACAGGAGCCTCCTGAGCACCTCTGCTAACCCCAGGGGCTACACTGTAGGTGTCAGGAGATGAGATGACAGCTGGGGATTGGGAAGCAAAGCAGCTCCTGCAAGGTGACAGTGGGGACAGGCAGACACCACTGCCAGCACCCAACCAGGCAGAGATGTGTGGGCAGGACCCCTTGGGTGGGGTCTCCAGCCATTTCCTAGCACACAAAGGACACTAGCTTGGCAGTAGCATGGCCACAGTGCCCGTGTGGCTATTTCTGGGGGTGAAGGCATTTTGGGGTGGTCTGGGGTCACCCTGGGAGAGCTGCAGTGGCTTCGGTGGTCAGAGCAAGCGAGGGCTTTGCTCCCCACGACGCAGTAACTGCACACGCAAACATCTACTGAACCTTTATTTAAAGGGAGTAAAAAATGTTAAGCTCAGGGTGAAATTTGAACTTAGAATTTTCTTTGGGCTCCAAAACTCTGGGGGAACTTTTCTGAGAAATGTTGAAATTTTGACTGTACCTTATAATTTTTGAGTAATTTTTTACACCAAGCTAATACAAGGCTACAAGTAACTTGCACTGAGCTGTTTGTCCACTGGACCCTCTGCAGACACCTCCTTCCTTTACTGGTTATTTCAAGTAACGTGGTGATAGGACTCTAAATATATTTTTGCAAGACTTTTTTGGGGGCCAGGACAGCTCCTTCCCTCCTTGCTTGCTGAGACGTTGCAAAGCCACAGGGTGAAACGTTTCCAGAGGGATGCTAGGAGGTTTGCACAGCAAAATGGGGGTTATTGATGGGATGGAAATACAGGCTTTAATGTAAATGGCACATGATACAGGTACATGACACAGACCACCCTGCTTCCAGTAACGCCCGACCAATTTTGTTGAGGTTTGGAGGTGCTGAGTGGTAGCCAAGGGGCTTGTGGTCCCTGCTAGTGGGTGGTCCTCAAAGCAATGAGGATCTGGTGTGCCGGGTGTGAATGAAGATAACCAGCTCTGGTGGCAGAGGCTCTTCCCCAGCAGAGACTGTGGTTTCTCTCCTCGTTTTCACCATTGCTTGGATGAGAAGTTGCACAAACTCAACGTTGTAGGATGGCTGTAGGCTTGGGAAGCTATATCCCCATGCCCAAGGGCTGCGTCGCATTTGGCCTCGTGCATTTGGTTCAAAACCCAAAGGGATGTGCTGGGAACGGGCTTGGGAGATGCTCTCCTGGAACTGGATCAGTGGCGAGGGGCAGCAGCAGCAATGAGTGCGTTCACACGGGTGGTTGCCATCCGGTGCTGCGGGTGGAGGACCCTGGCAGGTGGCTGCAGTGGAGAGAAGACATTCCTGTGCTGCCCTGGGGTACCAGGAGCTCCCCCAGCTCTAGGAGAAGGGCCTGTTCACACCAGCCTAAGCTCTCCTATGGTGCCTGTTACTCCAGCTGTTTGGGTTGCGTCCAGCTCGCTCCCTTTCCTCTGTGTGAAGCAGGTGGATGCCAAGTGGGTCCAGGCTCTTCCCCGGAGCACAGGACAGTTGTGCCATCAGCAGCTTAAAGAATGTGGCAAAGCCCATCTCGACAATCCGTTAGTAGAAGCTCTCTGGTTAGCAGTGTCTCCGGAGCAAACCAGCTCGAAAGCCAGAAGAATAATTGCATTAATCCTATTGCCTTTAATCCATCGCGTCGAACAAAACCATCCTCCTTAAGAAAAAAAGAAAGACCAAAAAAAAAAAAAAAAAAAAAAGAAAAACCAAAACCCAACTCCATCCTAACATCGCTCGCTGTTGTTGGAAGAAATCCGGTTTCCCTTGGAGGAAGGTACCTTTGGTTTCAAAAGTGCAGGAAGAGGGAGAATTCCCAACGGCCTTGGCCGCTGAGGATGGTCTGGGATCAAACTCTGCCTTCTGAAGCACCCTGTGTTTGGCTTGGCCAGACTCCCTTCCTCCTCCTGCTCTGGCGGGTTGCAGACCACGGCGTTAGGGGCTCGTAAGCGGGGATGGGGTGGGGAGCAGTTGGGTGAAATCGCTGGGAAGGCTGAAGTTGTGTAAGGCATGTGGAGGAGTGTTCCCGTCCCAGCCGCTTCCTTACGCTGCTCAACTCGAAGGTTGTCCTGATATGTAAATCAAAGAGCAAGGAGGGGGCCTGAGGTGGCTCAGGCTGATTGATGGGTGGTGGTGGTAGTGGTGGTGGGGGGAAAAAGGCCACTGTCAGAAATGTGGAGGGGAAGGGAGTGGAAAACACTGTCAAGCTGGCTCTCGTAGGTGCCTGGAGAAGGTGGGGAGCTTGGGTCCTGTGCTCTCACCACCTACCTCCCACAATCTCCCCAGGGATGTGCTGCCCTGAGCCCTTCTGGCTGCTGCTCAGGAGCTGGAGTGCAGGGGACCCTCCATCCCATCCCACTTGGTGCTTCTCATCCTGACTGGGTGGCTTTTATATAGATGTATGTATATATATATTTATTATTATTTCTTTCTCAAAAAAAAGTGACTTCTGGTCCCCTCCGTCATGTGTTAATACTGGTCCTGATTCCACTCCTTCTTTGCTACATAAGATTTATGGAGTTGCCTTTAAAAGAGCACAGGTGAGGTCTTGGAGGGGGGGCAGTTTCCCCCACCAAATTCTTAGAAAACAAAGACTAAACCAAAATGCTTTGCCTGCAGTTACCCAGACAAGCAATGCTGTTATCCTGGGCTCGGCGAGTGAGCATCACCTGACTGTCCTTCCACAAATCCCAGGGGCTCTTCTGCAACCTTGTCCTCTGGGGATGCTCCAGAGCCCCATGGGGGTGGGTGGGTGACTCCCCCATGGGCTTTGCAGGGGGGACAGCGCCGGGGGCTCAGCGTTGATGCGAGATACAGTGCCAAGGACCCGCTCTTCCCTGCACAGGTGCTGGGTGGCCTTTTGGGAAGGAGGTTTTGGTGCTGAGTGGTTTGGGATAGGCTGTGGGCAAGGTGCTGCCGTGAGGATGGACGTCTCGGTCATCTTGTGCCATGGTGTCACTGCCCAAAGATCCACCACTTCCCTCCTTCAGTGCTTTTATGTTGCTCTTGCTGCTCTGCCCCAGCCCCACTCACCCTTCTCCCCTCCTCAGATTCTTTTTTTTCTTATTTCCCCCCTACACCCCTCTTATCTAGAACCTTCCTGTAAAGATTAAAAAGACATTTTAACTCCCTCTCAAAAGAACAAAAAAGGCCTCGGGGAGCCTGGGCGGCCGAGCTCACCGTGTGGCCCGTACCAGGGCCGGCCCCAAAGCCGGGGTGCATCTCGAGCACCCCACTCCTCCTCCAGCCCCTCAGGCTCAGCCCAGCTCCCAGCTCCAACCCCTCCACACCCCGGCTGTCCTGCCGATCGCTTGTTTGCTCGAAGGATAAGATGGTATCGGCAGCCACCCGCTCTGCCTGTTTGCTTGGATTTGTTTCTATGTTTTTTTTTTTATTCTTTTTTTTCCTTTTTTTTTCTTTTTTTTTTTTTTTTTGTGTTTTTTTTTGGTGTGTTGTGTTTTTTTATTCTCATCGTTGCTCGTTTCATTCACGCGGTTCTGTCGGGAGGTAGTGGCGGCGGCGGCTGCTTGTTCTGCCCCCCCCGTCCGCTACGAACACCTCGGGTGCCCTGCTGCTGCCCGCGCTCTGCGCTATGCCAGCGAGTAGATGGCGTTGACTGGCGAGGTGGCTTCCGAGCTCTCGTTGCCTTCGGTCTCCTCTTTGTCCTTCTTCACCGTGTACTGGCCGATGAAGGAGCCGTCCTCGTTAAACTGCCCTTCTCCCCCCTCGCCATAGTCCACCAAGCTATCGTCGCTCTCCTGCTGCTTTATCGTGCCGTCCAGGGAGGTCTGGCTGTTTGGCAGGGGTTTGTTGTCTTCATCGCTGGGTAGCAGAAGACAGACAGACACAGGGAGGGTTGAGAACGGGGCTCGCCACCTTTCGCCCAAGGTCTGGATATTCACAAATAAATCCAGTGCGCAAATGCCCAGAGACCACAAAGGTGGGGTGCTCTGACCCATGGGCAGCAGGTCGTGGGGTGTCTGACCACCCGTGGGAAGGTGGGGAGCCAGAGGCTCACGGCTGCCTCTGCAGTCGCTGCTGCCGTGGGTATTTCTACAAGCCCAACCTTTAGGTTTTTTCTTTTTAGAAAGCAAATTTTTTTTTTTTTTTTTTTTTTGCTTCTTTTTTTTCTTTCCATTTTTTTTAACCTATATTATATCCGATGCTAAGATCAGCCCAACTGGATGTATGTTATAAATATCCTTCCCTTGTCATTGCCTATATCCTTTCTTTCTCCTGGCGTGTTAGCCAACCTTGGTCTAACCTGCTTTAGGGAGGTTTGTTTCCAGATTTCCACGCTTGGCTGTTGAGGCAGCTACATGCACAGGGAGCACTCAAAGCACTGCGAGGGGGCACAGAGAGGATGCCAAGTTCTGTGCAGCTTCTAAAAACTCCTGGGAATTTACCTTTCCAAGCTTATTTCCGAGCATCTAATCTTGTTTGCTCAATTCTTTCTCCTTTTCTATTTTCGCTAGAAAGATTAAGCTGGGTCACTGAAAAATAAATAGTCTGACCCACAGGAAAAATAAAAACAACCCTTTAAAGAAACCCTTTTAACCAAAGAAATAGGGAGAAGCTGTTTTCTCTCTGGAGGGCAAGGTCTGATGTCTCATAAATACAGACAACACTGCGTGGAGAATGAGAACGTTAAAAAGGAAAATGCAAAAACTAATTTTCATATCAACTAGTCCTCAGTTCATGTCTGATCATAGGGCCAGCATGAAAATTCAGGGGTATCCCTAAAGGTACCATGTATGGACCTGCAACATTTGTCCTCCCACCTCCAGCCCTGTCTCTTCCCTGTTGTTGGTTTAGCTTGGGGCTCATCACACTTGCTCCCCAGCATGACACTCCTCTCTGTTCTTTTTATTTTCCTTAAAATCCCTGAGTATAGGGCAGCCCTTGATAGTTGGTGCCCATACAAGGTGTCTGCCTCCCCCAAAGGCACGAGAAACACTTTGAGCCAGGGAGCAAAGTGCTCTTCAGCTGAGGAAGGCATTAAATCACTCTCCTGCCATTTAATTACCAGCAGCAGCTCTCTGCTGGTTTGGGAGAGGAATCTGGGATCCCACAGCACACTGGCACTCAGTGCAATGAAACAGAACCAGCGTTTGAGGCTTTGTGTTAACTTGGCATCACAATAAAATAGAACTGGTTGGCTTTGAAAGCAGCTGCTTTCTGGGCAGGGTGGAAGAGAATTCAGTCTGCAAGCAGGACTGCTGGTTAGAAAGCCCAATAAATGCTGAGCAGAGAGTGGCAAAACCCAGATCCCTTCATTTGCAATGCCCTCTCCCCAGGGCTGGGGTTTGCTTCAAGCTGAATCCACAGCCAGATCTTCCCTAAAGAGGGGGAGGGATTGTAGCACCATCCCCCCCCTAGGCAATGAGCTTCCCAATCCTGCCCCTTGGTTTTACCTCTCTCCAGAGCTGTTTCTCCCGTTAGTGCATTAGGAGGGTGGGGCAGATGCCCGTCGGGATGTGATATAACCCTGTTAATGCTGGTGTGTGCATTAGAGACCCAGAGCACCCAGATGGAAACCATTTGGCCAACGTTGTCATGAGTTGTATAAATCATTGATAAGAGGGGAATTAATCTGGGGAAGGGGGATGATCTTCAGGACCGAGACAAAAAGCAGGCAGATTGTTTAGGATCTAGTGAGGGGTTTGGTTGGGTTTTTATTTTGGCTCGTGTCCCTCACCACCATCCCCTGGGTGTCCAGCATCAGGGCACAATGCACCAAGGGCATCATCCCCAGGTCCAGCCCTCAGCTGGTCCCCAGGAGGAGTCAGCTGCTTGAGCATAGGGCTGGGGTGGGGCCTGGCTGGTGCTCGGGGGTGCCCCCAGCCCACGGAGCATTTCCAGGCAAGGTGGAGCTCACTGGGCGTGGGGGTGCCCCCAGTGCCAGCAGGAGTTAGAGGGATGTTGTTTAATGTGTTAGGTGGAGGTGGGTACAGGGGAGTAGGGAGGGGAAGGTGTAGTTTCAGTTCTAGAGAAATAAATAGCTAGAAGGAAGGAAAATTAAAAAAAAAAAAAAAAAAAGCAGCTAAATGTGCCGGACTTCTGGCAGCACGTGGTCCTACCTTTCAAGAGACCTTCATGGTCCATGTGGATAGACCAGGTGAAAAGGAGAAGAAAGAATGGGAATAAAACAGAGAGAAGCAGAAAGAGCCTGATCAGAGAGAGATATGGCGAGGTCTGCATTACAGGGGCAGTGCTAAAAACCAAAAAGAAAACGTCTGCATTCCTCATGGAGCTAATTGCCTCGTTATACCAAATGGAGCCAGTGTAATTGTTCAGAGCTGGATGAGCCTCGTTGGCTTCCCCCAGAAAGCTCCAGCAGAGCAGCAGTGGTTGGCAGAGGGTTGTTCAGACAGGGTTCCTGGGGAGTGAGTGGTGGTCGCTGCTGGGGACCCCCCATGCCAACAGGTGGCTTGGTTTCCCTTCCAGCCTTCTGCTGGGTTTCCAAGACAGAGTTGTGCACCAGCATTTATGTTATCAACTGACAATCCTCCTGCTGCTTGGCCAGACCTTTTCTCCCCTCGCTAGGCTCCGAGGATGACTCTGTGTCTTCCTCTCTTGATGTCTGCTGAGATGGTCCACTTAGGGCAACCTGGTACTGCCTGCAATGTGTAAGCTGTGCCACAGGACGCTCTCCTGAATCTGAACTGGAGCCCAGAAGCTAAAACTGCTCAACTTTCCTTTCCCAGAGGCCGGGGTTTCCAACCAACTCCCCCATGTTGCAGCTTAAACATTTGGTATAATGAGGCACAGTCATTGGCACAGAACATTGTCCAAGGATAATGGTCTCCTGCTTCAAAAATAAGCTTCTCAGCTTAGCCTCTGCTCAGGAAAACCATTATTCTGTTAGTGGAACAGAAAGATGTGACAGTATCTCTTAATTATAGGCTGCAGAGATTTGAAAGTTGCATGCACAGGGCATTAAGGACATGAGATATGATGAGAGCATATCAGACATGCTATGTGGAGGTGGGGAGGGAAACCAATGAAGAACTCATGTCAGCTCAATTCCTGTCCTTGCTTGAAATACTAATTGCTACCCTCCTTGAGCCTAACATCACAATCGTTTTGAATCTTAATCAGCCAACAGCATTTCATATCAATCCTTCAGGTTCACCTTCCTTTCTGCCTCCTTGAGGGAAGCCTCTATTGCTTCTCCCAGGTCACCTGTTGTTCCTGAGGTGGGGGCAAAGTTTATGAGTTGCTGGGTTTTTGGTTTTGGTGTTCTTGCTTGACTGGGCTGGTTCCCCCATGTAATCTGTGGGACAGTGTGATTGAAAATGCAGAACCATCTTGGAGCTTGGTTGCTGCCCTCCTGCTGCCCTCTGCCTTTAGCCTACAAACTTCAGGGAATAAAGCTATCAATAAAAGTTCAAGCTTCAGCAGAGTAGGAGGTTCTGTGTGGTAGGATGAAGGATTTACCCCATTCTTTCCCATTGCCTGGAAGGCACCACCCCTTGGATGGTGCTTGGGCAGTAAGCTCAGCATCACTGACTGTCGGGATGCTGCCAGCCATGCCAAGAGCTTGGCCTCCCTTCTATGCAAGGAGAGAGGTCCCTGGCAATGTAGTTGCCTTAGGGGCGATGGGGGTGAGGAGATCTTGACCAGAACCACCTCATTTGACTCTTGAGAAGCAGCTCTCTGAAATCAGTGTGTACTGCCAGAAGCTCGGCCATGGAGACCTTGTCCCTCCCTGATGCAGGTGGTGGAGCTGAGCCTGCAGAACCCCGTGTATGGGTAGCTCCTGGTGAGGAGATGTTTCAGGCTCATTACATGGTATTTACACCATCCCACAAATCCGGGAACCAAGGGGATCCCTGTCTTGACTCAGACCATTAAGGGGGCTTGTTCTGGTCAAATTATGGACATGAGGTGTGTCATTTGCAGTTGTGGTTGTGGCTCGTGCCTGGCTGAGGAGCACTGCCTGCACTTGAACCATCACACCTGGGCTATGTTTGATCTGGGACAAAGCCTGCCACAGGACCAGGCTGAGCTCATTTCTTCTCTCCTGCTCCAGACAAAGGGAACATCCCCAGGCTGTGATTTGTATGTAGACTCAATGTCATTGCCCCCTCATGATTGCCACCACTGGAAGTGGGGAGGTGAGTGAGGAAGGTGTTGCTCCCGGGTGTTGTTTAGGGCAATAAAGAATGGTGACTTTTTCCTACAACATGCTGCTTACTCTGGTTCCTGCTGGGGGGGGTGTGTGTGTGAATTCTGTATCATGCTGTTGGGACACTGGGGAGCTCTGGGATTATTCTTTGGAGGGCAAGAGTTGCTATCAAAATAGAGTTATTGTGCTGCTAACAATATAAATGTGATCATATCGAGGGCAGCAGTTGTTCTGCTTCCATTTATTGTCTACTGTGTGCAGGCAGATTTATTCATTTTGCTTCTCTAAAGTCTCTGGCAAAACACGTGTTGTCTTGTTACATCCCTTACTGAGTTGTAACTAAATTCTTCCTATCTCTGCTACCTCAATTTTCCCATCTTGTCTCCCTCGATTTCTAATGATGTGGGGTTTAATTAACCCTTGTTTTGAAGTCAGGAGGATAACTCCTGCTAGCCTGATTGGATTCAGCTCAGATGGGAAAGTGCATTTTAATTCTTTCAAGAAAAGCAAAGCCTGCTGTTGGTGCTCAGAGGGCGAGCAGGGTGTGCTGTAATTCACCCCCATCATCTGTCAAGTGTGGGCAATCCAATGAGACTTGACACCCTTACCTGCTCCTGCTCCTTGGGGGCAACCACTGACAGCAGCAGAGCTGGGAATGTTGCACGGCACTGTGAGCAGGCTCAGGAGAGAGTGTCCCTGTCTGAAACACCCCAGGAGATCTCCTTCCAAGGCTGCCACTGTGTGTGAAAGCAGCTGAGTGGAGGTGGGGGGGAAATGGGAGGGCTTTAGCAGAACCTCTGCAACCCTCAGAGGGTGTTTCTGCAAGTTTGCCAGGGGACTTTGCAGAATCCTAGTGTGGTGGGGGCTGGAAGGGACCTCTGGAGATCATCTGATGCCACCCCCCTGCTCCAGCAGGGTCACCCAGAGCAGGGGACCCAGGAGCGCAGTGTCCAGGTGGGTTTGGGATCTCTCCAGAGCAGGAGACTCCACAACCTCTCTGGGCAGCCTGGGACAGGCTCTGACACCCTCACAGCAGAGAAGTTTTTCCTTGTGAAAAATGGAATCGCCTGGAATGCAGTCAGACCCCCAAATCAGTACTCTTAGATGCTTTTTGTGCTGATCCAAACATAACTTTGGGGCATTTCTCCCCTGGATACACTTTTATGGGTAGGAGAGAGGCTGAGCTACAGGGTGATACACCTGAAATATTCTCAGGAATATCCTCATGCTGCTTCAGACTTTTTTTCATGTTTTTTTTTATGTGTAAGTAGTATCTTTAAGTTTGATCTGCACCTGGTAAGAACTGTGTTGTGTGTAGCTGATGCTAGAGTCCCAGCTCTGCCTGGACTGACCCTCCCCAGCTAAGACAGGGAAAAGAGGAGACCTTGGCAGCATCCTCACAGCCTGGTTACTCTCCTAGGTATTCAGGCAAGAAATGTCCCCTTTGGTCGAGGACTGCCAGAGGGAAGTAGGCAGGAGGAGGATGGTGGGAGAACTCACTGCAGAGGCTGTGTGGCAGTCAGGTGTGGAGGGGCAGGTGATGGTGGGGGCAGGGCTGATGGGGAGAGGTGGCCATGAGGGTGCACATGCCAAAGGGGGAGTACCTGTAATCGAACGACCCGTCCTCCACGTTCTTATCTTCGGGGTTCAGATGCTCATCTTTATTGTCTCTCACTGTAACCAAGCACATCCCCAACACTCGGGTTAAAAAGCAGCAGAGAGCAGCTTTCCAAGGCAGTACCAGCAGCTGGTGGGGTGGTTGTGAAATCCCTGATGGGCCAGGACAGCTTTTCACTGACTCAGTTAGAAAAATAAACCCAAACCTGCAGCTGGGAGAGAGACCTTGCAGAGGGAGGGTGCTGCTGTGCTGATACCAGGATGTGGGCACTCCAGATAGGAGGATGGATTAATTGGTGGATTTTCTTAAGCTTTGCAAAAATTTAATGAGCTTTTTGCCTGAAAAGAGCTCATTTATTTATTTATTTATTTATTCCTAGCTGAGGACAAGCAAATTTGCAGAGTTGAGGTTGGGTCACTCATAGGAGTGTCCAGCTCTGCAGCCTAAAGCCTGCACAGCACAGAGCCCTCACCTGACCTTTAATTAACCTAAATGCTTCCCACTAATAACAGTGCTACCAGTACAGAGAAAGAAAAGCCCTTGTAATCACAAACATCTATCTGAGAGCAATAAGATTCTATTAGCCCCCAGAAACCTGGAGATGGTTAAACCTGGAGCACAAATGCTTGCCCTGCAAGGCTCCTACCTGGGTACTTCCCTCCTCTGCTCCTCTTAATGAAGCAGACGATGAGCAGGATGAGGACCAGGAGAGCTATGGCACACATCAGCCCGATGAACCAGCCCTGCGTGGCGATGTCCACGTGATTCTTGGTGTAAGCTGGGAGGAAAATTGAAAATAAATAAAAAAAACCCCAACCCAACAAACAAAGGGACAGACCAGAACCACAGAGGGAACAATAAAAGTCCATCAGTTTAGGAATGATCTTTAGCACTGCATCTGTGTGTCTGTCTGTGTGTTGAGGTTATTCCAGTCTGGAGCACAGGGATCCATGGCTTTTTTATTGCTTTTGTGGTGCTAGGCTGGTCAACTCAACAATTTAGCAGGAGCTACAAACAGTGAAAGATCAGAACAATAAAGTAAAACCTCCCAGAGACCAGCGAGAAGGGTGCATTGCAAATATGGGGTAAGAGGCTGGGTAACAGATTTGATCTTTGATTTACTATCTCAGAAAACTACTCTGGAAGCCAGAAGGTCTGAAAGAACCGTGCCCAAGTGGTTCCAGTCCCCAGTGTCCAGCAGGGCTGGATCCAAAGGGTTGCTGAGCCCTGAAGGGCTCATTAGCAGCCTCAAGCTGGGAAACCCACCAATTCTGCAGGACAGCCTTGCCCAGGCTGCAGAGGTGGCTCTGCTGCCACCACCAACGGGGTCCTGATGCCTTTGGGTGGCCACAGGAGCTCTCCAGGGCTGGGAGGGGACTTGTGGAAGCCCACCAAGATTGGGCCAATGTAAGAGTGGGGACTCAGTGTTGGGAACAGCCCTTTGAGGAGTGACAGCTGGTCCCAGAGAGCCGAGAGGTGATCTGGTAGCACTGGGGAGTCTCTTCTGGGACAACTCTTCATACCACTCTTCCAGCACACTCCCCAGGCTATTGAACCTGATATATGAATATATGATTAATATATGATATATGATTAATCCCAAGCAAGGAGGTGTTGTCTTGTTCCCCAAAACAACACTCCAGCTCCTAACTGCCATGACCTCCCTCCCACATTCTGAGTTCTTGTTTGCAGCTCCCAGCCACGGTCAGGCAGACAAATCTGTGTCCTATAAATAGCAGCAAGCTGCCATTTTCTGGCTCTCATTGACACGCACTTTATATTCAGCAAGACAGAGGAGAAAACAACCTTCA
>JAOEGS010006597.1:40063-74088 GCA_025447755.1 Corythornis vintsioides | reverse complement strand
ATCCCAGAGTGGGTGAAAAGTGGGTGAGAAAAGAAAAGAGACGGGTCCAGATTGGGAAATGGTTTCCCAGAAAGACACGTTACATGGTGCTGGTGTGGGCTGTGGAGCTGGTGGTGGTTTCTGAGTCAGGGGAGGGTTCAGCAGCAGGAACAAATCTGGGGATATACTATTGCAGCTGGAGCTGTTCTGCAGAGAAAAATGAGCTGAAAAATCAGTTCTTTTCACAGCTGGGGTCAAAATCAGCCTCTGCAATGTAGGCAGAGGCTGGGAGCCCAGGGACTGGAAACCTACAGACAGTTTGTGTGTCTGTGAGCTGAGTCCTGCCAAAGCAAAACTGTTAAACCTCCCGGGGCAAGGCAGCCGCGCTGGCACGTACAGCAGCAGAGAGATGGGGGAAACATCCCAGTGAAAAGAAATCCTGTTTGAAAACACATCTCTCTGCAAATCTGAGCATGTTCCAGGGGCTGCTGTGCCAGGGATGCAACCACATCACAGGGTGATGGAGCAGTCTGAGGACCTCAGAGTGGGGCAGAGGGTGATGGAACCAAGGTCAGCGCCTGCTGGGTCTTTCCCAGTGTTGCACAGCATTAGATGTGCAGAAATCCCAGCAGTTGTCACTTGTCCCCATGTCCTCTTAGCACATCTGAGATTCCTCAGCAGAGTTAGGACTCGCCAAGCTTTTTGACCACCAAATAAGATGTGCAGAGGGGGTGTGGGGAGAGCTGCTGCTCCCCCACCTCCCTCACTGTGAACCTTTTGCAGTTCTCAGCAAAGAGACTAGTAAAGCACTTGAGCTTTCCACTGCACGTCTGGAACTGAGCAAAATAATTCTAGTTCTTTCAAAATCATGGCCTCTACCTACTACATTTGTCAGTGTGGGCTGCTTCAGTGGCCCTCACTCCTTGGTTTTCCAGCTAAGTGTTTAATGCCATGCTTTGAGGGGCAACACGCACAGGATCCTGCAGCAGAACTCCCAGGGTGAACACAAAGGAAGTTAAGGCTGTTTTGATTTACTGAAACTCATTGAGGGTTGAAGTTTTATAAACGCACAGAGCCCGATTTGCTGCCTGTAGAAGTCATTACAGGTGTTTTTCTGGCATTCAGTGGGCAGTGTAGGATGCTTGTAATTAGGAAGTTGTAAAAATCACTCAGGTGCTAAGCCTGGAAAATTGCTTGTGCAATTAAATGTGAAGTCGCCAGAGGAAAGATAGCTGGAGGATGGAAAGCCCTGAGCATGTGCTAAATGGGATTCTGACCACAGACACCACATTCCCCTCCCCATCCTGCTCCTCGCCTGCGTCCCGTCGTCGACGCCTCCCCGCCTGCCCCTCTGACATCCTCTGGGGCCAGACACGTGCACGGGGCCAAAGCAGCAAGGGAAGAGCAGACACCCACTGGCCGGGCTTCAAGCAGAGCCGCATGACAACATGAGCGCGCGTTCTCCACCCTCCTCGGGACCCTCTCCTTCCTCCATCCCCTCCTGGAGCTCTCCTCCTCCCTGCGACATGGAGCAACCTCCCGGCGATGCTGGGTTGGGGTGGGTGGAGGGGGTTGTCTCTTAAATAAAGGCAGAGATGAGGAGGAAGGGGAGTGGATGGAAGGGGGGAGTCGTTCCATGCAGCCACAGTCAAACCACCTCCCGCCACCACGCGAACGCCGTCGGCGGTGATGGATGGGACATGCACCCCGCGGCGGGGCTCAAGCCGGTCTCACCTGAGCTGGTGGTAAAGGTTATGTACGAGTGCTCGCTGGGGCTAGACCATATGGGGAACACCCACAGCTTGTACATCATTCCCGGCGTCAGATCCGCCAGCTGCACAGAGGAAGGGGTCTGAGCTTTAACAGGGATAGATTTCTCTGTCTTGTTACCTGAGAAACAGAAACCGCACATCAAACCCAGCCGCGGGAGGCTCGGCCAGATCCCCCGTGTCACCGCTGCAGGCAGCGCGTCCTGCCGGCCCCGGCGCGCCGAGCGAGGAACGGCCTCGTGCTCCTTCTCAGAACAGAAAGTGGTGATGCAGGAATGCTGTGGGAGTTTCACTGCATCCTGTACTGGACCCCCAAAAATATAGCTATTCAGGTCATAGAAATGTCTGGGTTGGAAGGGAGCTCTAGAGCTCATCTAGGCCAACCCACCTGCTGAAGGCTGGGACATCTGCAACACTGCAGGGTGCTATTCCTCACCTGGAAGGTCTCCAGGGATGTGGCCTCAACTCCCTGGGCAACTCTCTCCCTGCTTTTCAGACCTGGTGGGTCCTTTATCTGCCCAGCCTCGGGTCTGAATATTTGCATATTGATCACAAAAGGGATGGAATTTGCTTGGTCCCGCTCAGCTGGATGAAGGTGCTACAGGAGTCAGGAAAGGAGCCAATTCTTGGGCTTTTGGGAGTGGTTCCTGTGCACTGGTTTTGCTGGTAGGTTAAGGAGGCTCTGAATGAGCTGGATGTTGCAGTAAAGGTCCTGTGAGACTGCTCAGTAGAGCGCTGCTCTGGGGAGCAGTTTAGCCCTTCAGATCAAGTAGTGGTGCTTGTGGGCTCCTTGTTCCCAGGCTCTGTCCAGGGTTGACCTGTTCTTCGCACTGTGCTGGGAATCATTTTGCTGGTGAGCTTAATGCTGAGCATTAAACTGCAGTGGGGCTGTGGTTCGTGGCTCTGGAGGTGGACACCTCCTGTCTCAGCCAAGTTGGGGAAGGAGAAATGTGGCTTTGACAACAAAAGCTGCTTTCTTCAACTACCACCTGAAAGGGAGGAGAGCTGTGGCTGTTCAGGAAGGGCTGAAATCACTGGGATTTCCTCCCTCTCAGCCAGATCTTGCTAAGGGTGGCCCAAGGTGCTGCTGATGCTGCAGCCCACCAGGACCACAGACTCAGCAAGAGAGCTCTGACCAGCATCACCTGTGCTTTGTGCTTCCTGGTGATGGGGAAAAAACACCAGGCCTGGCAGTGGGTGATCTAGGAGCTGAGCTGCTTGGGAAGCTGCAGCATATACTGAGTTATGGAAACCAGTTAAAAAGGGGAAAGCTGAGCACGGCCCAGCCCTGCCGAAGGCTGTGGAGCGAGACCAGGCGCTGGCTGTGCAACAGAAATTGTTTCAAGGAGAAATCAAGGTCGTCTCCTAAGCACCGTTGTAAACAACCAAAAGTGGTTTTGATGTCAATGATTACGCCTAGTTGGTTTATTTTAAATGCTGATTTGAGACTGGCACACCAGCTGATGTGAGGGCTGAAATGGCTGGGAAATAAAGTCGGAGATAAGCAGCAGTCATCACTGCCTATCTACTGAAAACAACAACCACCAATCAACAACTTGTAAACATCTTTCTAAACAAGCACTAAAACCAGCAGTACTGGCTTCGTTTCCAGACTGAGAGACCCCGATATCCCATAGGATAGGAGGTTTGGGATCATAGATGATTCTGCCAACTCCAGTTTCAAGAAGCCCATCCTCAAAGGCATTTAAAAGTTCTCTCCAATTTAGGGAGATTCCCTTTGGCTTCCCTTAACGTTTTTGCCTCTTTCACATATATATATATGTGTGTGTGTGGATTTTTTTTAAGGCTCTTTAATTCTTACCCACATAGAGCCCAGCTCAGTAAACAGTGCACAGATTAACAGCCTGGCTCATCTATGTTTCATAAACATCTCTTGGCCATCTCATGCAAGGAGAGGCATTCACTTGTGACTCACCAGGATGAACTTTGGTGAGCTCTAAGCAGCCATCACTATGGACCTATCTTTTCTGCCCCCATCCTCCCCGTTACCACAGAGCATCATTCCAGACACATTAATTAAGACCAAGTACTAGGTTGCAACAGTGAGAGCTGGCAGGATCTCTAATGGCATCACCACCCTGTAGAGTCCCCACGCGATCTGATGCTTACTGGTGATATACTTAACCACAAAGTCAGTTCCTGCCGAGTAATTGTGGCTCCAGGTGATGTTTGCCCAGTTACTATTAGCCATAGCTCTTATGTCCCATATGGACGATCCATTGGTGGCTGGTGGACAGGTTAGAACAGGCGTTAGTATTGTGGATCACACACGAGACCTCATCTAACATCTGGTGTTGGTAGAAACCTTACAAAATAATTCCTGAAGTTAAAGTTTTGCTCTGAACCTACAAACATGCCCAGGGACGTCTTTGCTCCTTTCAAGATCCTTCACTTTAAACTTTTTTTATTTAGGGAGGGAAAAGTTTGGTAGCAGAAGCTCATTGCATGTTGGTGGCTTAAGTCCAACTTATCTTTGGAGCCTCAAGACTTCTGCAGCACGTCCTTGAGGATTTCAGTCAGCGGGGAAATCTCCTGACTAAACTCATGCCCAAATGGACACGAGCTACCCGTGCATGAGCGCACACAGCCTCGCTGCCACAGCCGAGGAGGAAAGACTGGGAGAGAACATTGTCATGTAACTGGGTCTAGAGACAGCCAGTGGGGCAATGAAGTCACTCGTTTCTGATTTTGAAGTTAAGGGTTGTCGACGTTGCTTTGGAGAGTGGATGAACTTCAGTTCTAGTGGAGTCGAGCTAATTCATGAGTTTAGTGTGTGCTTAAGTGACGTCACATAAGTGACACCTTGGGTGTAGGATGATGAGCATGATGATGATGATTTACTTCAGGGTGTGGTTTGACAAAATGCAGCTTAAGAACAGTGGACCCCAGGACAAGGCCAGCTCTGCGACTGGTAGGGAATGGGAAGGACCTGATGCTGAGGGGTGGGGGCCGTGCCCTAGAATCCCTGGTACAACCAGGACCTGCACTGCCAGGAGCTTGCCCTGTCTGCCTGCATTACTGCTCAGCCTTGCCCGTGTCCCCGGGGTGCTTCAGGACACACACAGTCCCTCCTGCAGCTCCCTGCTCTACGGCAGCCACTGCCTCACCACTTGATTGCCTAGTTCCAATTAGCAACGTTTCCCCCTCCAAGTCAGTGACCACTTGCTTTGCTACCGAGCCCAGTGGCTCCTGCAGCAGGTTCTAAACTGGATTGGGACCACAAACTCAGGTTTCTTCCCTCGGCTCTGAGGCTTTAATCGGCACAGAGCAGGAAATGGGCTGCTGAGCTGCAAAGCTGCTTTGCTGGGGAGGAGCAGTTGGAGGCAGGTCCTCCCAGCACTATGGGTTTGGTCGTTGGGTTTTTTCAACTGTTCTGATCTAATCTTATGCAAGAATATAATGAAAGGGGTCTGAGCTGCTTTAATGAAATGACTCGAGTTAATTGGGTGTCAACTTTGCTATTCATTATCACCACTGTCCCCTTCCCTCCTTAGGAAGCATCAACAAAAGTTTTTTGCAGCTTTTGCACTTGCATTTCTGAGTATTATCCTGTCCAGTACACAAGTGAATTCTTTCCGTTGTGTTCCCTGCAGCTATTAGCTTGATTTATTTTCAAACAACCTGAATATAACTATCCATAATTATTGATTAGCTGTAGATATTGCTCTAGCAGTACTTTAAAACCAAGACTCAGCAAAATCCATCTCTGAATTTATCAGTAAAACATATAGAATAGATAATATAAACCAGAGTTTGATCCTCCCATCCTAGAAGTCTAGCTTGAACAAGTTTTGCTTGACCTGATAAATACCTGGCGCACACCTGGGTGTTGTAACCTAAACCCCTCCCCAGCTCTCCTGTGGGCTATGGCCATCGCAAAGAACAGCAGCATAAACCAGAAGACCCTTATAAATGGTGACAGGTCTCTCAGCTAAACACGTGATGTGCTCAATTTGAAGTGACATCTTCTAGAATAGCAACAGAACCCTTCTGAATGGCGAGAAGATACACGAGAATACTTCAGGGAGCTTTTGTAGGGGCTTCCACCTGCTTCCCAAACACTGTCACTAACTCAGCACCACCAACCCCCCACCAAGGAGAGGGCTGTGGCACCCCTGAGACCAGGAGGGTGGCACAGAGACTCCCTCCCTCAACTTGCCACCTCGATTCCTGAGCCTGTGCCACCTCCAACTCCTCACAAAGCCTTTCCCAGGGCACGTGACAGCTTCAGTTGTGCCCGTTTACCGACCCTCACCCCAAGCACGATGCCGGGAAGGTCCCAGTAGGGTTAGAGGGGTTAGAGGAAAAGGAAAGCTCAGTACCCAACTCCTGCTTTGTGGTGGCCACCGGAGCCCTCTCTGCAGCTGTGGTGGTGCTTGCGGCGGTGGTGGCAGGTAGAGTGGTGGCAGCTGTAGTGGTGGTGGTGGTGGTAGTTGTGTCGGTGGTGGTGGTAGTTGTGTCGGTAGTTGGGGTAGTTGTGTCAGTAGTTGTGGTAGTTGTGTCGGTGGTGGTAGTAGTTGGGGTGGTTGTAGTAGTACTGGTTAGACCGATTGTAGTTGGAGGAGGCCCAGTTGCAGCTGGGAGAGGGAAACACTGGCATTTAACCACGGCGGTGTCTGCTCGGGGCTCACTCTTGCCACACCTGACACATGAGCACACGGGGGACGCAGCAGCACGGCACAGAGGCTGAGGGGGCTGGGGAGGGAGGTGGCAGATGGCACCAGCAAACACGAGGCTGACCTGGTTCTCCCGACCCCAGCCAGCTGTGGGCACAGCCACTGCCACTGCCTCCCCCCCCCCGCCAAGGTCTGATCCCTTTCCCAGGGACAAACGACCTCCTGCTCTTCTTCCTTTCTCTGCCACTGGTGCCCACTCAGCACCCTGAGCTTAAATTGTGTGTTGGGAGGCAAATCAGGGGTTTGGGGGTGCCCAGGGCAGGCTGCCCTGGCTCTGTCGTCCTCCAGCACAGGACTGTGCCAAGAGCACTCCCTGTAATAAGAAATGGGATTTATCTCTTAAGAAAATATCATAATCCCATTTCTTGTGGGCCAGGCAAGTCACAATTACGTTAATACAGCAGCCCTTGGGCTACACCTCCAGTATTTTTCAGCTGCCAGTTCAGCTTCTTGGCTGCTTCCATCCCTAATGCTGCAGTTGGGTGGTGGGACAACTTCAGCAGCAAGATGGATTTTAGCTTGTGGGTGAGTGTCAGATGGTTCTTTGCCATTGCTGCCCCTCACAATTCCCATTTAATCAGGAAAAAGGGGTTGGCACACCCCAGGCTGTCCAAAAAGTGATTTTGTTTTTTTAAATCAGCATCTCACCTGTGCTGTATTTCCAGAGCAAGGGGGGGGGTAAATATGTACTTAATACACCCTGCAGTGTGGTCAAGAGGGTCCTGAACATCCCTCCTAAAGGGGAGGCCAGTGGCTTGGACACGACAATGCAGCTGAAAAGCTTTTTAAACTGACTAAGGTAGATGAGCAGGGATTTCCCCACCACTGCTCAAATTCAGTTGTAGGTCAAGGGCTGACACCCCCCCTGCTCGGCAAATGAAACCAGCTACTTTAAATATCACCCACAAATGGGAACAGCTTTAGGCAAGGACTTTAAGAGTTGGCCCAGAACCAAGCCAGGGCTTTCTCCTTCACCCACCCCCAAAGGAGGGCCAAACCCTAACATCTCAACCCCACCACAGCCATCCAAAAGCAGAGGAGAGCAGGAGATCGCTCAGTCCGGCTCCCTCCCGAGCGCAGCTGCAATAAACCCCCAGTTAGTGCAACACTTAGTTACTGCAGCAAACCCCAGTCCCCCCCAGTCTGACCCACAGTGTGCCCGGGGAGCAGCGTGCCCATGTCACCGCAGCCAGCCTCATGCAGCAGCACAAACGCCCCCCCCTCCAAAACCCCACCTCGCCCAGCCCATCGCTGCCCCGCGGCCAGGAGGGAGTGGGGATGAGGGGACCCAGCCTGGGTGGGAAGGGGCAGCACGGCTTTGTCCTCGGGTGTTCGTTAGGTACTGGACTCAGCAGTCAGGGGGTTGGGGGTTTTGCTGGTCTGAGGGTTTTTCACCCAGTTCCTGGTCAAGGGCTTTGCTGCGTCCTCAGGCTTTGAGTTAAAAAGCTTTCCTCGGGTGAAGTGTTAACATCCATCTCTGCTGATTCATAGTGGTTTGAGGGGTTTTTTTAGGAAGGTTAAGAGATTAGTGTCACTGGGTTAATGTCACCATTAACCAGATTAAGCTGCAGCTCCTCGGCAGCTCTGCAATGCACACAATCAACTCCTTATTAGCTAATGCAGTCCCAGCATCTCCCCGGTGAATCCCTTGCTGCCCTCTAAGGAAAACAGCACCCAACATGGCACAAAAGAACTGCTGAAAGGAAAACCTAATACAAGCCCCCCCCCCCCAGCTCCATTAAGTGTCTCTGCATCATGCCTCTTCCACACAGCACCTTCAAGGACATCACCCAGCACCACTGAAACAGCTTCAGCAGAAGGAGAGATTCAGCTTTAATGCTCCTCTAGAGCTGAGATGGGAAGAGATTATCTGGGATAAATCAAAGCCTCTCTGTCCCTCGTGTAGGGCACCACCTTTATGTACTAGATACAGATACACAGGCGTGCAGGTGAAGCTGCAGTGCCCAGACCCTTCTGGATGCTGTGCTGCCCAGCAATGCCAAGCAGGATGTGCCCACCCTGCTCCAGCACTGTACTGGGAGCCAGCCCAAGAGCAGGGCTACCCCACTGCATCAGCAGAACAGGGGATTGCTCACAAGTGGGTCCCTGAGTGAGATCGAGGGGCCAGGGGACAAAAATGATCCTGGCAGGACTAGGAATGGGGAAAAAGTGGAATCGAGTGAGTCTGGAAAGCAACAGATCAGAGAAGGGAGGAGAAGAGAGGATGGGACTGGGTGGTGGGAAGGTGGCACTGCAGCCACTTAATCCTAAACTGCCCTGGGATTCAAAGCTACAGCCTCATTTGTGTTTAAATACGGGATGTATGCTGAAGAAAAGCTCAGCTGGGAGGTTTAAGGGGGAGAAGATAAGGGGCATTTTCTGGCTTTGAAATCCATCCCCTAATGAGGGCCGGTTCCAGTCTGGGGGCAGATAAAAGCCATCCCTGACCGTGATCAGAGCACTTGGGTCTCCCCCCAAAACAAGGGCACCCTGTCATGGAGAAGCAGCCCTTCCTGGGGTCCCTGGGGGGTCCCCTGTTCTCTGTCTGCCCTGCCAGGGCTAACAAAAGAGTGTCAGATCCCTGCTCCAGAGCTGCTGTATTGAACGTCTAGAATCCACACCCAGTCTTCTACAAGATATCGCTGCAAAACTGCATCAGGTAGAAGCATCCTGAGCTTTGCAGGGTGTAGCTGAATTTATTTTTCCACGTTCCTTGTGTGAGGTTCACTCAAGGGCTTTGAGAAGAGTTCAGGTACAGGACCAAGCACCTGGCATTTCACAGAACCATAAAACATTTGGGGTTGGAAGAGACCTTTAAAGGGCATCTAGTCCAATTACCAACCTCAAAAGGTGGTGCAGAGAAGTGGCTGCCACTTTCCCAACTGCAAGGCAGAGCAGCACTCTGCAAAACAGTGTTTCAAGTAGGCTTGAAATTACCCTAGTAAAACCCAACCTGAAGTAAAAGCCAGCACCAGCAATTCCCAGTCTCTTGCTCCTGACGTAGCCCAGCCCATCTTCCTGGAAACATCTAAACGAACGTTGAGCTCGTTAACAGCCCCTTCTCTGCGAGGCAGAGACTGTCTTTGCTGTCTGCAGGATGCATTATCCTGTCAGGTAATGGAAAGAGAGGGGCACAGGGTGGGAGAGACGCTGCTATAATGGGCAGGGGATGCAGCTGGAGCAATTAATAGGCTAAGTAATGAGGGAGATGCTTGCAGCAGGACCACTGTGCTCTTTGAGGCAGCTTGGCTCCCATAAGCACGAGTGGACCAGGGAAAAGGAGCCCAAACCTGACACAAAAACTGTGTGAGGCTCAGATTAGGAAAAAAAAAAACCAAACCACAAAACCAAAACCAAACAACTGAGAACCATCACACGAGTGAAAGTCCCTCTTAAGAGAGAGACTCGAGTCCTGCTGGGGGTAGCCCAGCCATTGGGGAGTCATTACATGGGGTTTTTTTTTGCAAAATACAGGAAACAATACCCATCCATACTGCTCTTTAATTATTTAGAGGTGCTTCTAATGTGTTGTTAGGCAGTAGTAACAGCTTTCCCTTGGGTGTGTCTACAAAATAATTAGGCTTGGAGAAGTTTGATTAATTTTTCATGTATGTTGATGATTAGCCAAATATATTTTCAGATATTTCTTTTTTTTTTTTTTAACTTCTTCTTGCCCTCTCCCAGTTTTCAGCAACAGAAGGAAATTGTAAAGTCTTTTACCATAAAGATAGATCTGATAGTGAGAAGAAATGCAAGAATAGAAAGGAGTGATTGAGCAGCCTCTGAAAGAGGGGTCAGCAGTTCTCTCTGTTTCTGCTGCTGTCCCTTTCTAAAATGAACAAAAGGATCTTTCTCCTCCCATTGCTAATTATGGAAAGACAAGAGGGAACAGAGAAAAAGTCAATGTTTTTTGTTCTTAACGTCTAAGACCAATATTCTCTATGGTCCCTGATGAAGTTTTTCCATACACATGGGTAGAATAGGATCCAGTTTTGATTTTTATTTTCATTCATAAGATAAAGAAGAGCCTTTTTTAGATGTCCTCTCTTTTCCTTCACCTCTTCCTTTGCCCAGGTAAAGCCTTTCCTAAGGGAAAATCCCTGCACTTCACTTTGATTTCATCAAGCTGGGCCATTTTCTCATACACATACAAACCAGATGTGCTCTGGCTGTGGAAAGGTTACCCTTAGAAAAAAAAAAAAAAAAAAAACAAAAAGAAGGAAAACAAAGAGATCATTTTTCTTTTTTTTTTTTTTTTTTTTTTATAACACTAGCAGCCTATGGCAAAGAGCTTTTTCCCTCAGTTCAAGACAACTTTTGCTGTGAATCCATAAAAATCTACACAATCCAGGTCACTGGGTGGAGATAAATCTTCTGAAAAAGGTCAACAGCATCTCCCTCGAAACCTAGACTTGTTCAGAAGAAATAGAAAACACCATTCCAGATGTGCAACTGCCCCATGTCCTAAGGAGAAATGCCAGCAGCTGGAGAGCAGGACAGGCTGGGTGCTGGGTCCTGCTACACCTCACACTGCTGCCAGTGCTCTGCGGGAGGGCAGACCCCTTAACTCCAGTTACTCTTTCAGCTCTGGTCTTTTCTCTTGAGTATTTCTCCTATCAGAAGATAAAACCACAGAGGGGTGTGGGATCAGTGGCCTCTATTCCTTTAGAATTATCCTTTAAATAGCAAATAATTCCTCTAGCTTTCAGTGGCATTAAGAAATGATGCCTGAAATGATATGATGCTGGAAGGATAAAGGGATCACGCTGTGTTTTCAAAGTCCAGCAATCTCCACTGCAAGTAGAAAAGTACTTTAGAAGGTGATCCTGATCCACAGAGAAAATCCGGATTCTTGTGGATAATCTGAAACCTGTCTGAAGCTCTAGCAGCAAAGCAGCCCTCCCAGCCTCAGAGGGTGAAGATCCTCAGAGCCAAAATGTTATGGTCTGTTTTCAGTTTCCCACCACCCAAAGCAGACCAACCTGTTACCCCCCCTTTTATATATATAAGATAAAAACAGAGTAAGAAAAAGATTGGGTAGAGAGACATCACTGCAACAGAATAAAAGGAGAAACATCTATGAGGTAGAGAAGCAAAACCTACAGGTGCAGAGAGCAGGGCCTGCACTTGTATCCCTTGGGAAGAGTCTCCTCTAAGGAGCTGTTCTCCCTTGGGAAGCCCTGGGGCTGTGTCCAGCAAAGGCAAAGCACGAGCTCGACCTCTTACAGAGCCCTTGGCACGGGGCAGACGAGGGTGGTTGCTCCAGACCAAAAGCATTTCTGGAGTACTGGAGGTGGAGGATGTATTGGTCCAGCTGCATCCCCTGGAGCTGCCCCTGCTGAGCTGGGTCCCCTGGGCTGGTCCTGCTGCTGCAGCATCAGTTCCCAGGGGGTGGAGGGAGAAAAGTCCCATCTGCAGCTTTTGTAAGAGGTGGGTGTCCTGTGCAACTATGAGTTATGCTTTGGGCTTTGCAAGGTTGACACTTGGGTAACCGAGGGTTTGGGGGTTCCTTGAAAGCAGGTAGAGGTTCTGCCCCCACCCCAGTACAAGAAAAGGCTTCTCTGCTTCAGCCATTGACATTGGCAGAGGAGGGCAAAGCCAGCAGTAGCCTCGCATGCAGACATGCACAGCTGGGGCACAAACGTCGTCCTTAACCCTTTCAATGGGCACTTGGCAACAAAAGGATTCTCCTGTCTGAGAGCCCTGGCAGCTCTGAAAGACCCACAGGAGGTGTGTGTGGCTTGTGGTGCCCAGCTGCTGCAGCACAGACCTGAGTGGCCAAGGGAAGCAGCTGCTCCAGCAGCAACAGCTCGGGCTCCCAGGTGTAAAAATGCATCTTAAATACCACAGGGTAGAGCACAGGTAGAGGATGGGTCAGGGCAGAGTCAGGGCTGGCTGGTAAGCAGCCTGGAGTTAGCAGGGCAGGGATGTTGAAGCTTAAAAAGGGAGAGGGCTTTGTGCAGACCTGGGATTAAAAACCTCTAACAGCACAAGTCTTTGTTCGTATGGTCTGTGGCAGCTGCAGTGTTTGGTGGGTTATCATGAGACATCTGGGAGGCTCTGAAGCCCCTCTTGGAGTGATTTTGATCATTGCAGGCCCCGCTGTGGAGCTTGTCCCTGTCCCTTCTGCCCAGGCAGGCTTTGTTTTTAACTCCCACCATTTCATATGCCCAGTTTGGACTCCTGACACTTTGCCTTCCCATTGAAAGGGTTAATGGAGTGCATGCTTAGAGCGAGCAGTGTGGGGGGAGCCTCGCCCCATGCCTGTTACCTCCTCCGGCTGGTACGGTACCTGGGGTTGGCGTGGCTTCAGAGGGCAGCGCCAAGGATAGAGAGGGGAAAACGAGGAGAGCATAGAAAAGAAAGGAAGAGAAAACAGAGGAATACATAAACCAACCAGAACACACCAACGACAGACTAGGGACCACTTGCACACAGTCACCAGAGACTGAAGAGAGAGGAAATAAATGCATTAGCTACAACCCGTCACCCTCCCATGCATCGGAGCCAGGGTGGAGGGAGCAGAGAGTCCCCTTGGAGATGGAGATTACCAGTTAAACACACACCAGCTCCCCAGCAGAGATGCCAGTGATGTGGGTTAAACAAAGTGCTTAAGTGGGTGCTTATATCTAATCCCAGTCAGGGCCAGTGCTGACACTGGATTTCACCAGAGGTTTTTTTGTGTAATTCCAGCATCAGCACTCACCCCGCCTTGCATGGGTTGGAGCCCTCGGTGCAGAGCATCAGAGAGATGTATTTTATATAGAACTACTCAGGTGAATGAGTCTGGCAAGCAAAAAACAACCTCTGAATGCACTCATGGGTTTAATGGTCTTAATCTGCCTTTCTTTTTTTTCTTCTCTTTTGCATTCCAAAATCCTTTTTTTTTTTGCTTAGCTTTACAGCAGGTTCCTTCATCTCAAAGCAGGCACTTAGAGCTGCTCCTTCTAATTACACTCCTGTCATTAACAGCACCCGCCTGTGTCATGTTGTACCGTGTTGTGAGGTCAAACATTGCCATATTTCTGTCATTTCAGACAGTAAACTACTTTAATTTGTCCTTTTGCTAAGTGGCAGCAGCTCATCCCTTCAGTGGGAGCATCCTGGACCAGGACCTTACCTTGTCACGCTGATGTCACAGAGCTGAACCTGCTCTGTCCCAACTCAAAGCAGTCAACTGCTATAATCCAGTGGTTGGTTAGGGCTGGTATTTACCTCTGTTCTGCTAACAGTTGTTACCAGTGTATAGAAACAAACCCAGTAAAGCAAACGTCTATGAAACAACTATTGACCATCAGCACCAATGACTTCAACCCGCTCCTGGTGCTCCAACAGTGTGTTCAGAAAGGCTCCTTTGTAAAGAAGTGACTTCTCTCTGTTTGCCAGGGTGTAACTTAGCTGATTTCCCTGGCATCTGCAGCCCCATCTCCCATCCCATCACATCGTCAATTACTGATGCATGAGACCACCTAAGAGGTGTCAGGAAGCATTTCATTTCCACTGGGTCATCAGTAGGAATTACTTTTCCTACTTAGAGGCATTAGTTGGGGAGGGGGAGATGGAGGGAGACAAAAACTCCATTAAATCAGAGCACTAACCAAATCATAGGTCTTTTAGCAAATGCTAAAGAAAGGAAAGAGCCAGCTTTTGTCTCCTCGAGTTCCCTCAGGGCTCCTGAACTTTCATTTAGTTTGATGAATGCCCCACAATGGGCATTTTATCTTGTTATGAATCTGGGAGTTGCAGCTTCACTTTGGAGGGTCAGGTCTGCTCCTGGTAATGGGGGGGGGATGGGGAGGTGGCACCATAGCCGCTGTCTGGGGTTTACTGCCTGGAGGATGCAGCTGCTGCACCCTCTTCTAGTCCCTTCTTTAGCTCGTAGAGAGGCTGCAGAGGAGCCGGTTAGAGCTGCACCTTCAGCAAGGAGAGTAAGGTGCCCTCCTGCTCATTACTTGGAGGGCAGAGAGACGGTTCTCAAAAGCCCAGGACAGCTCCCCCCAGTCACCTCTGTAGCATTTCTGCTGCACTGTTTGCTCATGGCTGGTCACCTCGTCTATCTCTGGTACACAAGAGCTGTGCACCACCAGCTCCTTATACTGATGGCTCCGGGGACCCACTGATTGTCCACCCTGCAGCTTCTGGCTGACGCAGGCACCGTCACCCCCCTGGCCCCACAGCAAAGGCAGAAGCTGCTGCTGCTGCTGCTGCTCGTACCTTCGTTCAGCAGGGCCGGTGACTCCTCCACTATGGTTTCTCCTTCTCCCACCTGGGTCCGTGCGCGCAGGAAGAAGCGATAGCGCGAGATGGGGTCTGTCCTCTGCAGGGTGAACCTTGTCTGATTGGGAGAGAAGTTCTCTACCAGGGTTCGGCCCGTTTTGGATCCGTTAACTGGGGAGGAAAGGCAGGTCGTGGTGGCTTCAGCAATACCCTGCGCTCTCTACCTTGTCACCTCATCCCCAGGACTGACCCACACTGTGCTCAGAGCTAGAGGTGCTGTTAAATACTCCTCGGCCAGGGCAGCTGGTGACTCAGGGGCTGGGGAATCTGCTAGTGGAGACATTCAGGGTTCTAAAGGTGGCCAAGGAATTGCAGAGCACAAGCACCAGGATCTCAAGCTGGGCTCTGCAGAGTGTGCTCTGCTCCGGGCAGCACCTCTCATAAGCTGGTGACCGAGCACAGAAACTACTCAGACTGCAGTTAAAGGTCTTTCTACATCTGAGATCAAACTTATTTCCCTTCAGTGGTTGAGTCTGGAGAACTGCTGAGCACCCACCACCCTCCCAGGTTAACTGAAGCTGCCCAGCACTACTCCAGGACTCTTCTCCAATACCACCATGTCTCATCTTGTGATGAAAAAGCCTTCCATTCCTTACAAAGAGCTTTCTGTGCTAGAGGAGGTAATTAGTAGCCAGGAAAATATCTAATGACTTCATTATTATCGTTAAGAAGATAACATGTGGAACGTACAGGCTTGATATCTAAGGTTGTATCCTGTGAGGACTCCATTGGGATGCTCTGGGTGATCCCACTCCAGATTGATGCTTTCCAGATTTGGTTGTCGGATTCTTAAATACCTGGGGGAGCTGGGCACTTGGGAGGAGGATGGGACCAGGAAGGAGAGGGAAAGAAGAAAAAGAAAACACACAAGATAACATACCTTACAATACTGTACACATCACAGGCTGACTGATCACTCTGGTCACACGCACACAGAGGTGATCACACGCACACAGAGGTGATCACACGCTCGCTCTAAAGGTCAGAAACTGATGGAACAAGACTCTGTGCCAGAAACCATGCACCAGCCCAGGCTTTTGAGCAGCATCTGTGCAGGGAGCAGAAACCAGAGCAGCTCTACATGCAGCCCCAGCCCCATGCCCAGGTACCACTGCCCTCACCCGCCAGTGATGCTACAGCCAGGAGCACAGTTCAGGTCTCACTTCTGCCTGATGTACTTTGTTGGCCTTGCTTAACAGCCTCTGCCCAGCCCAGCAATTACATCTCATCTATTTATCTGCTGTAATGGTGAAAACCAGTATAGCAGCTTCTCATTGCAAAGCATCTTTGTGTTATTAACGTCTAGAGGTCAGCATGAGGGAGCTGGTGCACGTAGACAATGGTCTTTTCCCTAAGGAGTCATGCTTTTCAAAGCTAGTAAAGGAAGGAAAGCATTATATGTTCTTGAATTAAATTATTCTATTTACTCATAATTGCAGTGTCTTAACAGGGGAATGAACTTGTCTCTCTGGTCTGAGAGATCAGTGATTTATTTTTCAAGTTCTGCAGAGTATCACTCAGTCTCCTAAGTGCCAATATCTAGTCAATAAAATAGCTTAGTATTATAAGAAAAAAAAATTAACATCAACCATTTCCTTATGACAAGAGGATAATCTGCTGTAATTGTTTCCATCCATGCCACTCACATATGTATAGAGTCTCCCCAGATGCATAGAGCCCCCCCAGATATATAGAGCCCCCCCCAAGTGCTTGGTGCCTCTAGCACACAGATAAAACAGCTCTACCAAAAATACACCCTATTGCAAAATCACCCTACTGGAATGGAGTCCTTTGTGAACAAGCTCAATTATGGCTGATCGATGGAAAATCCTTAGAAAATGGTGAAAGTGTCCAAGAAGATGTTAAGGAAGAAGACAGGACTGTGAGATGCTGTTCTTGTACAGAGGGAATAGGATGAAGAGGAAGAAAAGGAGGAAGACCCCATAGTATTTCATTTTTTGAGGCAGGATTTCCTTCCAGCCCCTCCTGTTTTCTCCCCTTGCCTTCTTCTAACACACTGTGCCAAAGCCATCTGTGCTACAGGGAGATTCATTGCCAGCCACTGAAAGTGCAGCTCCAACAAAAAGTTATTGGCATCTCTATAAATAGCTCCTGTGACAGCAAGAAAATTAAAACCTCAAGTTCATCTTTGACACAAGCTCTTTAAGCAGAAGAAGGAGGCGCTCACAACTTAAAAGCCTGACAAGGGTATTAGTGACATCCTTTCAGAACAAAAAGACCAGGGTGTTACAGAGATTTTCCTGAGGAAGGTGAAGATATTCACTCCTGTTTCACTGCCTTGCAGCACGGGGACATTTGCAGGGCAGGCAGCAAATCAAGGGCACGGGGCTGTGCCTCTGCAGAGGCTTTGCAAACATTTCCTCTCCACGAGCTGATGAGCTCCAAGGACCAAAAGGGGATTTTTTTTTTAGACTGATCAGACAGGGCCTGTAGTTCGTGGTGATGTCACCTACCGGGGTGTCCAGCAGCGCCGTGTGACAGCGACGCTGCTCCACAAGATGCTGCCCAGGCTCAGCTAAAACCTGTCCCTGGCACAACTCCCTGGCAGCACCTGCTGCAGAGCCGGGCAGCTCCCGGCACACCCCGCAGGGCTGAGACACCCAAACCTCTCCCAGCACCTGCCTGAGGGGTTGGTGCCTTCAAACCAACCTCCCCATCACCCCGGGAACCTACCTCCTTCTGGTGTGGGGAACTCCTTAACTTCACTGCGGGGCCCATCTCCTCGCCCGTTGGTTACAACCATCTCAAGCTTGTAGTTGCTGTAAGGAAACAGCCGGGACACTATGCCCCGGTTTCGGTCTCCAGGAAAACTCACATACTGCCGTTTTTTGGAGACCCACAGGTTCTTCAGCAAACTACTGTCTCTCCAGAAATAGGCCTTCAAGAAACACGCATGGCAAGTAAAGCTTTTTTTCCCATTACAAGGGCAGCTTGTTTTGATTTTCGTTAGCAAAGCGTCGCACCGAGGTGTCTCTCAAAGGGCAGCTCTTGGCCCAAGGAGCCTTTCAGAGCAGTTAGTGCAGATCCACGTCCCCCCAGGCGAGGCAGGTCGGTGGTGTTACCCGAGGAAGAGGCTGAGCATGGTGGGGGGTTAGGTGTTTACAGAGCAAAACCAGCTAAGCTCAGACTACAAAGGGCTGATTCTGGCTCCCGAAGCATAAGGCACCGATTCTCCCTTTCTAGGCAGATTAGCACGAGGGAAGGTAGGATGCACCCAGGCAACAAAGGCAAGTCTGAACTTGGCAGGTCTCCCATTCGGAGCCCTGACTGTAAATCTTATTTCATGCAGAAATAAGATTCATTCAGAAAACAGATCAGAATAACAGAGCAGAGGCAGGAAAAAAAACCAAACAACCCAACCCAAACAAAACTGAAAGCAGTACCCAGGGAGCTTTCTTTACGGCCAGCAGATGATTGGATTTGAAATGTTAGAAGTGTTTGCAGGACAAGTGCTTTTGGTAACATCTTAACCTCTGATAGATGGGGATTTTGTCCAGACTTTTGCTTGGTTTGAGCAGGGCCAGTCCTCTGTAGGTGCACACACTGGTATTTTACCTTAGGGGTACATGAACAAACGGGCTCTGTGCCATCTTTAGTTGTCAGTTAGTATGAGCCGCTGGGTTTAGGCTTTGCAGGGATTGGTGTTCATTAAAAGACAATGTAAGTACTTTGGGGATAACACAAAAACTAGCCTGTACCTCTCTGAGGTCACTCCCCCCAGAGCCAGCCAGCCCGTGGGGCTGGACAGCTCTAGAGCCTGGAGACGCCTCCCTGCATGGACAGGACCACTCTGAGCCCCTCTCTGGGGACACCAGGGCAGCCCAGCTTGCTCTGTCTGAGCACAGCCCAGCACTGAGACCTCGGGGAGCAAGGCAAGATGCCCCCAGCCTCAGCCAGGCACCACAAAGAGCAAACCACAGCCCTTCAGTTCTGCTCCAGAGCAGAGATTAGCCCCTGCAGGAGGGTCACGATGGCTGGAGGAGAGTTTTGTGTCATCCCCACGGCAGGCAGCTCCATCCTGGGGCCACCTTGGCTAGTGAGAAGGTTAGCTGTGTTAATAGTGCCGAAGGGGGGTTGGTTTTGCTCACTCTGTACTCCTTGAGCTGGCCCTGGATGGTGTCCAGGTGCACCCGGGTCCAGGTCAGAGCAATGGCAGTGCTGTTTAGAATTCTTATCCTAACATCCGTAGGTGCAGCCTTGGGATCTGAGCGTTCAGGGATAAAGTAGAGTGTGCGTTAGGTACCCATCGGTACCCTGGAGGTCAGACAGACAGACGGACACCCCTCTGCCCCCCTCGCCATGGTTTTCCCCATCACCCGGCTGCTGCGGCCCCATGTGCCGGCTCTGCCATCTGCTGTCTGCCGGCTGCGTGTTCATGAGGATAATCACCTCCCTTTCTCTCAAATTCAATTCCTGAGTATTTCCAAACTTGACAACACAAAGCAGCAGCAAGAAGTCATTTTTCAGTGTCCTGGCTGCCCTCGTTTGGGGTGAGCAGACCCTACAGTCACACAGACACACAGAGCAGCATCACTTACCTCAATCCCCTTGTTTCCACCCTGACCTGTGCACACTAAAGCTGAATTTTTTTTTTCTAGCAATGCTTCCATGGGAAAGAGGGAAAAAACCCCATCACGTTTCACTCAGCCAGACATCAGGAGAATATTTGTGATCCAGCTAACATCAGGGTGAAAGATCACATTAGCAGCAAGGAAGGGGTCTGGCTCACTCACCTCCCTCTCCCAGTGAAGGATACTGAGAAATTCAGTCCCCTCCTGCTGCAACTGGCTGAGAATTGTTAGACTCAAGAGTTACAAAACTACCTGATATTTCCACATGTGTTAATCTGATTTTGGTCAGAACCTGTTGATCTAGTTGGGGGATTTTTTATCTCCTCTTTATAGATCTGAGTGTGATATAGTAGGTCTGGTCTCCCCGATTTCCCTCCACATAAAGCACACGTGTGTAGGATTAATCAGATCCTCCCCAAAATCAACATTATTGCATGATTTTTCAACTGAAACTAGGGAAAAAAACCAAACAAACAACAAACCAACCCTGGTAGTGCACAGACAGGTAATGCAGAAATAAAGGTGCAGTCAGGTGCTTGTGAAGCTTTCCCAGTCACAGCCTCTTGGGTAGGTCCAGCTCTGCTGTCAGTGCTCAGCTCATACCCTGACTCCCACCATTTCTGCCCATTTTCCTTCCCGTTTGCCTTGTCTCATCTGGGAGAAGATGCCCAGTCAAAGGATGTATCTTGGGTGCTGGGCCCTGTTTGGTCCCCCTTCACTTCAAGCCATGGATGGTTACCTGGCTTATCTACCTTACTCCTTGGTGACCCAAAGGTCACACAGTCAGGGCCCCCCCACTGATGCTGCAGTGCAAGGAACTGATACACTTATCTTTAAAAAAAATCAAGCTGTTGGCAGCAAACCACATTATCCCAACAGGATAAGGATAATCGTAGTTCAGAGTCTTGGATGCTACAAGCACAGAGAGAGTTAAAGATCCTGGTCACTGCTGCTGACGACCAGGTGGAGAGTTTTCAAGAGAGAAGCTGAGGCAATGCTGTGTTGCAAAGAGGAGCCCAAGCTGGGGCCTTATCAGAGAGGCACAAGAATCCGGTCCAGGGTGAAGAGAAACCCCTTTGGCCATTTGTACCACCTCTCAACTGGGATGAACTCAGTATTCTACAGATGTCAGGGGCAAAAAAATTTATGTGGTTTACTGGAACAGAGACAGAGCTCATCTTGGATGAAATCTTGGTGTTTTCCACACCCAAAGTGTTATCTGGGTATTAGAGACCAAGGGTGAGCGACCTGGGTCACGCAGGCAGAGCCCAGAGCAGAATCTATGGCCAAGCTTCTTTCTTCCAAAGCCTGGAACTGGATTTTTGTGCCAAATGAAGCAGGGCTATGAACATGTCCTGGGCACAGGTGCCAACCCGCTGACCTTGGCTGGGATCCTGCCCTGAAACACTTACGATCTCTGGCTGTGCAAGTACTCACAATCTTCCCCCGAATAGCCGATGACGGTGTCGGGCTCCGGGGCTCGACCAAAGTCGTTCTCTGCTTGCACTTTGATCTCATAGGGAACGTAGATGGGGGTGTTCCAGACCACGTGTCTCGGTGCCTTCACTGTCTCATTGTACCAGCTCCCGCGGGGGTCCCTTCGCCTCCACCTCACGATGTACCTGAGGTTGGGCCCATAAGCTTGAGTTGCATTCAGAGGCTTAATGGACCAAAACAGAAAGAGAAAGTGAGAAGGAGAAAGAGCAACTGTAGATCTCTGCCACGGAGCTCCAAGAGACTCAGTTCAGCAGCTGGTTCTTATTTTGTGCTCCATCAGTGAATCTCAAAGGAGGTCAATACTCATGTTCCCAGAGAGAGATAAACCTAGTCCTTGTCTGAACTTATGTCCTTATACTCCAGTCCATATTCCCACTGCCATTTCTAGCCTTACAGATGCTGGAGGACACCTACTGGTCCACAAAGAAAAGCAAGAGGTGGTCTAAGCCCCATATACTGCTTAAGGATCAGACTCTCTGAGCATTATCCCTAACCTTTTATCTGTGATCCAGCATATTTTCTTTGGCTCATGTAGTTGAAAATTGCTGGTTTTATCACAAACCTTCTTCTAGGCACTAACAAAGGCCTCTTTTGTTGATGCATCTTCTGCTTTTCCTTTCCTTTACAACCATTAAGGTTGTGTGGTACCTCACACATGGCTAGAGATGCCAAGTCCTCCCTATCTAATGCTAAGATGCTGGGTGGCCATCAAGCACCAAAGAAGAACTCACCGTCCAGGTTATTTCCATGTTGTTTTTTTGGGTCCCTGCACCTTGAACTCCTGTTGGGTTAATTTCAGGACCTGAACTCCACATCAGCAAAAAAACAAAACAAAACAAAACAAAAAAAAACAAACAAAAAACAAACAAAAAACAAGCATTTTGTAATGTTATAAAAGCCACAACCATTTATATGGTTAAAACCCCTTTACTGTGCAAGCCAAAAGGACTTCCAAGGCAGAAATTAATGGCCTGATTTTTCCAGAAGTTCCCATTCAGGTTAATGGAACATGAGACTCTCAGCACTCTTGAAAACCAGGCCATTTATTTAGGAGCCTCTTTTTTTTCCAAATGTCCTAAATCTTTGAAAGACAGCCATTGTGAAACAACCTCAGGAGCAGAGTCTTGACACTTCAGAAACTTAAAACAAGAAGAGCAATGTCGAAAGCCAACACTAGATGCCAGCAGATGCTGCAGAATTCTCTCTGCAATAGCTGAAGAAACGTAGCAAAACTACGAAGCTCACAGGAATTTTCCCCAAGTATTCTACAAGGTACAAAGCACTGGGCACACAAACTGAGGACCCGCATCTCGGTCCTGGACAGGAGCACACTTCAATCCTGCATCGATCTGGGCTCCTGGCCAGCTCTAGCAGCAGACAAAGAATTAGTGATTTTGGAACAAAATGCCTTTTGCTCGTGGCCAGTTAACACTTGATCCTAATTTTCCAAGAGGATTCTGAGCTTCCTGTGGTGAGAAAGGAAGAAAGCCTTCCTTCAGAAAGCTTCTCTGCAAGGTGAAACCAGGCTTCCCTTCTGCTGGGGGGACCCCTGCACAGATCTTTCTGAGTTTTGTTGCAGAATATCAGTGATGGGCACAGAGTTTTGTTGCGGAGTATCACAGAATCACAGAATGTTAGGGGTTGGAAGGGACCTAGAAGATCATCTAGTCCAACCACCTGCCAGAGCAGGGTCACCCAGACCAAGTCACCCAGGAACAGATCCGGGCGGGTCTTAAGTGTCTCCAGAGCAGGAGACTCCACAACCCCCCTGGGCAGCCTGTTCCAGAGCTCTGTCACCCTCACTGTGAACAAGTTTTTCCTTGTGTTTCCCCTCAACCTCTTGTGTTCCAACTGACTCCCATTGCCTCTTGTCCTGTTATGACAGTGATGGGCTTGAGGCTGAGAGATTAAAATGACACCCCAGCACAAGGCTGCATGGAGCAGCCTTTTCACCCATGGAAACCTGGCTGTGTTAGGGGAGCTGTGACCAGACATCACGAGGGAAGAGCCCACCCAGAGAGCAGCAGGCGGCTACTAAGGCCAACATCAAGTTGCCGTGACGAGAGGTTACTCACGTGCCCCGTTGGTCTGGTACCTCTCGGAGGGCATACTGGGCAGGCTGCTGCCCACGTCGTTCACTGCAATCACCCGAAACTGGTAGTTGACATAAGGGGAGAGGCTCAGGAGGGCCGAGTTGATGCTCCCGGGGTATCTGGAGTGGTTATGCCACGTGCCGGGTTGGAACCGGTCCTCCTCAAACTGGACAATGTAGTCTGGAGAGGGTGGAGAGGCGGGGTTGAGGGCTCAGCTCACATGGGAAGTCTCCCCACCCCGTCCGGGCAGAAGGAAGCAGGACAGCAATGGGGCAGAGGGGTGGGAGGCTGACCTGTGATGGGGCTGTTGTTGTCATCGCCGGGAATCCACGTCAGCCGCGCGCTCCTCTCGGCCAGGTCTGTCAGCTCCAAGTCACGGGGCCGGTCGGGTCGTTCTGTTGGCCAAGGAGTGAGACAAATGAGGCTGGGAATATCCCAGGAGCTGGGAGTCTCAGTTGCCATTGCTTCTCCCAGGGTGGGAAGCCCTGGCCACCTTAGCCCAGCCCCGTGGGAGGACACGTGCTCTGTGGCACAATTCACGTCCTACAGCTCTTGGTGGACCAGGGCCACTTGTTAAATACAAATGTGCTCTTGTACTAATTGTGTCTCGTCCTGAAACCTCCTCCCTGTGCTGGGACCTGGTTTGGGAAGCACGACTCAGTGGCTTAGTGGGGGGATAAAGGATCTGACAACAAACTGCGTGGAACTCCCCAAAAACTAAACATAAACCAATAGTCCAGGAAGGACATTTGACCTCAGCGAAGATACACACTTATCAGAAATGCTCTGGGCACAATTCTGGATCCTTTACCTGGTTACAACCCATGTGGATGCACAGAACCAGCTCGTGCAGTAACAGCAGCAACTTCTTTCCAGGTAAAGGTCAAGGGATTCAATGTGATTATTTTTTTCCCCCCTCCTCTCAGGGCTCACCAGTTCCAGGTGTGGGTAAAGTGCTTCTTGCACTCAGGACTTGGCACCGTGGGCCATGCAATGATGTGGCACAGGACCTTTCTACCCATGGCCATCTGGATGGGTTTTCAAGGACAACCTGGACAGGACTTAGAAGCATCAGCTCCCAGATTTTTCAGCTGCTACATTTCAGTTCTTCTGTTGGTGTTTATGGGCAAGGCGAAACAAAATAAAGGTACAAAATAAAACAAAGCCAATGAATTAGTGGTAATTACCTTTTGGTAAGTCTCTCAAGCGGTTAGCAGGGACGGCTGCAAGGTAAGACATTGGTTGTTAACGGGGTTAGTTTAGTCATTAAGCTTGGGTGGCCAAAGGAGCACCTGGCAAATGTAAAGTTAAACACAAGGTTACAGATTTCAGAAGGATCTGACCCTGCCTGGGGACTGCAGCAGGTACATTCATCCCCTTGAGACTCCCAGGTCTTCTCTGCACACCTTTATTTCTCCCTTCTAGTACACAGCAAAGGGGAAACATCAGCCTGCTTAGAGAGTTAATCAGCTATTAGGGGAAAAAGGAGGGGAATAAATTAAGCCCAGTCAAATTATTAAGGATACAGGGTTCATATGTCCTAGGGTCCATGGCAGTGGTGCTGGTTGGGACACCCCCCTGAAGGCAGCACATCAGCAAGAGCCACTGTGGCCAACAGCAGGGACTGAGCAATCTGGGGGTTGCCAGGAGATCTCTCAGGGTGCAGGAATGGGTGTGGGGAACAGGCTTGGAGATGTGGGGAACAAGCCTGGGGGTGTCACCCCTGTACTGACAAGGGGACCTGCTGGCTTAGGAGGAGCTCCTCAGTGTGGCTCAGCACCTGACATTCATCCCCAATCACTTGCAAATTTAGCACTGTTCTCCCAGAGCTTTAATGTCCACACTTGGATATTTTTAGCTGTACATAATGACTGCTTTTTTTTTTTTTTTTTTTTTTATGTGTCTCAAGCACAAGTTTTCTTGGTCTCCAATTCAATGCCATTGTCTGAGCCTGAGATTTGGCAGCGTGTCCTCGCCGAGTCCTGCAGCAACGGAACAATTGCTCCGCCAGCATCTCCCTGAGCATCTCTGCTTCAGAGGACAATTCTGTGATCACAGATCACCCTTTCAGGCTGACCTTGAAGTCCCTTGTATTAAAAATAAAGCTCCCAGCTCTGCGTGAGGACACTGGGAGGGCAGCTTTACCTAGCACGGTGAGGTAGGCTTTGGCTGAGTCCTTGTCCAGTTCCGTGCTGGCCACACAGGTGTAATCCCCTTGGTCCCTTTCAGCCACCCCATGTATCGTCAGACCATCATCTTCTTTCTTCATCCTTAAAGGGGTGAAAACCATAGATCACACAAAGGTGCTTAAGCACAGATTGAGGTCTATCAGCTCTTGGATGAAATACATAGAAAAACCCAAAGGGAACAGGAGTACAGCTCTGGGCTGAAGATTTTATCAGCTAAGGATGTGTCGAGTTATTCTTGGAAACCTCATTTTCTAAGGAATCAGCAAATGTGCTCTGGGCTATATCTGGAATAATCACACTGTTAGGAAAACAGCTTGACCTCTGGCTCGTGTCCTGTGATCAGATCTCTCCTCCTGAGGAGGGAGTTGGACAGGGAAAGGAAATTACAATGGGACCATTCACAGCAGATAAACATGAATTTTGAAGTAGCTGAGTAACCCTCTCAATTTTATCACAATGTCCTAAAACATCTGTAAATAAAACCTCTAGTCAAAGTCTTGGTTTACTGTTAATTTTAATTGCCAGGCAGTGTCTGCTGGAAGGAACTGGGAACATTAGAACTACCAAGAGCAGCAAATGTTGCCTAGACCAGAGATCAATGTTTATCCCTCGTGACCCCTGAAACATTCTGTGAAGAACACAACACTCCTGAGAGGGAAGACCCTTTGAGCTGTTGAACACAGACCTGCTTCCCATGTGCAGAGGTGCATCATCTTTGAGCCAGGTGACAGTGAGTTTCAGGGTAGGGTCGTGCTTTACACGGCAGTGCAGGCGGGGCATGGAGCCCCTCTTCACCACCTGATCCTCTGGTCCTCTCACAATCCTGGTTGGGTCTGCAGAGTCAGGAAGAAAATGTCAGACACCAAACTGCTGGATCTTCACTCAGGAGCTCAGTGAAGAGCAGAGGGAGAATGTGAAGGACAAGCATGCGTGTCCAGCTTACTCTAGTGAACTGTCTCCGATACAAACACTCACAAATAAATTAATTTAACAAGCCATTAATTGCTGCTGACCCTTTCAGAAACACCCGCTTTTCTGTGTCAGCAATCAGCTCTGCTGAGCAGGGAAAGCCCCAGTGGAGACACGAGTCAGAAAATACTTTATCTGTTAACCCTGAGGAACACTTGGTATTTCCTCTTGCATTTCTAATGGCAACTCACAGCCCAGTATCCACACCAAGCCCTTCTGGGGCTTCAGTACAACCACAGCCTTGGGTTTTTTCCAATGTTAAAAGGCAATCTCTACCATTTTCTGGATTCCAGCTCCAAATCACATCGTGCCTGTCCTGCTGGAGGGCACAACCAACCCTCCCTTAATCTACATTGTTATTTCTGCTGTGAGTCTTGGAAGGTCCAAGAGATCATTTTGACCTGGAAGCCTTTGTGCCCCTACCTTTGACCTCCAGGCGAACCTGGGCCTCTGCTTTACCCAGGATGTTGGTAGCGACGCAAGTGTAGATGCCCTGGTCCTCCTTCCGAGCCATCTCCATCTCCAAGCTCCCATTCTCATGTGCCTTGTAGTTCCCTCCATCCAGCGTGTTCCCCTGGCCATTCTTAAACCTCACAACACCACAAAGTGCTATTGTAAGGGAAGAAAGAGCAGGAGAAGTCCCCTTCCCACCCCTCTGGATGGGCAGGGGATGTGCTGCAGCTCTTACCATCTCAGGGTGGGGATTGGTGAGCCAAAGAAGGGGCAGTCGAGTCGGGTCCTGTTGTTTTGAATCACCTTGATGAGCTGATTGCGGGGGGCCAGTATCCGTGGGGGCACATCTGCAAACAGCAAAACTCACAGCCATTGAGGAAGAAAAGAAACTGGTTCCCCAGACCACTGCTCCCTTTCCAGTCTTTTCATCCACCCTCCCTTTCCTTTTGTTTGCTCTTCCTCCTTGGCACTTTCAAGACTTGGTAGAGCTTCTCCATTCCCTCTCATCTCTCCCTTCCTAGCCTCACTACATGACTACATCTTAGCACCACCAGGACTTGCTCAAGCTTTGCAGGTCCACGGCAATGCACTTCTGCTCCAAAGCCCAGTCGCAGAGGTCCCACAGCTTTGTGCATTAGCTTCGGAGTTGCTAACAAGAAAGGGGAAAGCAAACAGAGAATTTTTGCAGGGAAACCTTGAGCCTAGGGTGTTCCCCTTCCATAGGCACGTACCCAGGACGCTGACAAAGGCGTTGGCCAGGAGGTAGCCGTGCTCATTGGACGCGTTGCATTGGTACACGGCGCTGCTGCCGATCTGGGTATCTCGAAACACGATGGTGTCTCCAGCCACCTCTCGGCTTGGGTTGGGGGGAGAAGCTTCAAAACAGAGAGGAATCTTTACTTAAATTCTAAGTTAAAATTCACAAGGCTCTTGGTATCTTTTTGTCTGAAGAAAAGAAGGCTGAGGGGTGACCTTCTTGCTCTCTGCAGCTCCCTGACAGGAGGTTGTAGAGAGCCAGGTTCTGGTCTCTTCTCACAAGGAACTAGTGACAGAACAAGCGGGAATGGCCTCAAGCTGCACCAGGGGAGGCTTAAACTGGACATTAGGAAAACATTTTCACTGAAAGGGCTGTCAGGCCTTGGAACAGGCTGCCCAGGGAGGTGGCTGAGTCACCATCCCTGGATGTGTTTGAAAGCCATCTAAATGTGGTGCTTGGGGATATGGCTTAGTGGTGGACTTGGCAGAGTAGGGCTAATGGTTGGACTCAGTGATCTTAACAGGTCTTTTCCATCCTGGATGATTCTATAACCATTATGCATCTTCCCCTCTCTGCCCAGATAGAACCAGACCACAGCACATGACCTCCCCAGCCTACAAAGACACAGTTCAACTGGCCCCATCTCAGACAAGCAGGTGGTTTATGTGCTGGGATGCTGGAACCCACGCACACAGTCAGTGGGGTGCCTGGCACCCTGACAGCAGCTCCAGCTCTCATGGGCATCCTTAGCCAGGGCAATTCCTGCCTTGCTCACCTTCTATAGGCTCTCCATTCACCAGCCACTGTATGGAGGGCTTGGGGTTGCCATTGGCTCGACACACCAGCCTGCCATCCTCTCCCGGGGCCAGAATGAGGTTCTGGGGTTCATCCAACCAGTATGGAGCAGCTGTAAAATACACCAGTGCAGCAGTTAGAAAGGCATCAGCAGCTCTGCCCCATCCAAAACCCCCTCCCCTCTGCTGAACTAACAAGGAGACGCCATCCTCTCTAGGGTGCTGCCTTGGCCCACCCCCTCTTTGGCCACACAAAACCACAGCCATATCAGTGAAGCTCTGCCAAGTTCGACCAGCTGAGCTTCTTTTAGGGCAGGTTGGCCAAGAAACAGGTATGGCTGGATACAGCCCCCAGCCCCCCTTTAAAGAAGCCAGAGCACCCCCTCCCATGCACATCCCCTCACAGCTTGAGAAGACAGCAAGGTAAAGGTGACGTACCCTTCACTCTCACCGAGATCGTGTGGCGGATGCTGCCCATCTTGTTGGATGCCAGGCAGAAATACTCCCCAGAGTCTTCCTCCGAGACATTGGAGATCCGAAGAGCCTTGTTAAAATTTTCCAGCTTGGTTTTGCCTGCTGGGACCTCTCCTCCTTTCTTGTACCACATGATGTCTGGTGCTGGTCTGAGGAGAGGGGAGGAGATAAATGGGTTTGCAAGACAAGAAAATTCCTCCTAAGTAAACAGTTGATGATGCTGTACTTGGAACCATTCACACCCAGGGAGAAGGATGGATCCAACTGCTGGGCCACCCTCCTTCCTACCACAGCCCCTGAGCACCACCAGCTTGATCAGGAGCAGAGTCCATTTCACACTCTGTGCTTGAGAACACAGAGTACTGGTCGGGCAGTGAGAGCAGGCAGCACACCCCAGCAGTGCTGCCCAAGTCTGACCCCCAGCCCAGGACACTTCTTCAGTCACAGGGAACACAAAAGTCCTTCCCTGCAGTTTACACAGCATGGTGAGGAGAACCCAGGAGGTCTTCAAAGAGCTCTAAGGATAAAGCACTGGGGAGTTACCCTTGGACAACTTCTTCTCCAAGCAGTGCTGCAAAACTCAGCTCTCCCACTTGCTTTTATGTTTGAAGTTTTGAGAGTATTTTTAAAAAGAAGGGAACAATACTTCTTCCTGCCCAGTTATTGCCACTGGTGATTCAGCATCTTGGTCCCATCCCACCAGGGCCAGCTGGGGACCACCCTCCCCACCTCCACTGGCCGAGAAGCCATACGTACACTCCTGAAGCAATGCACTCCAGCAAGAGGTCCACCCCTCTGAGCACCATCTGACTGCTCGAGGTCCCGTAGGGATACATGAAGCTGGGGGTTGTTTCAGTAATCCCTCGGGCTGAAATCAGCAGGAGAGAAAAAGAAACAAACAAACAAAACACGGTGTTTTTTTAAACTTTGCTTTAGTGTGGTACAAACAGGGCCAGAAACAGACGGTGTTTGTGGAGGAAAGATGTCAAGTTCCTGACCAAGGCTGGGATAATGAACTCACCCAGAAAGGTACCTAGAAAGTAGAGAAGGGCTCAAGGTAATTTTTCAAGTCAAAATGGGTAGAGAGGATGCTTGGCAGGCAGGGAGGTAAAGAAGCAGCAGAGGATGGGCAGAGGATGAGCTGTGGGGATGGTGCACCAGGAAAGTGTCTGCACCATCAGCTCTGGGCAGGACAGCACCTTTCCTGCCCACCCCAGCCTCTAGCATGAAGAAATGGGCTGAGATCAGGTGAGATTTGGAGATACTGATGGATAGAACATGTAATGAAGGACAAGAGGAACAAATGGGCACAAGAAAGGTTTACTTGGACAACCAAGCTGCTTTGCCACAGAGATCTCCAAAATAGGGAGGTTCCCAGTGCTGTCTGGGGCACCAAGGAGGTTTCCCACCCTTACCAGCAGCAGCAGGGGCTGTGCCCTTTGGAAAGGAATAACTTAGTGACCAAAATGACACATTTCAGGACAAGACAGGAAAGTTTAACAGGAGAAAACCAAGGGAAGACAGAAGACCACTCTCTACAGATACACACGGTGAAAGTCTCTTTGTAGAGGGGGAAAAATTATTAATGGAATAAATTCCATTAATAAGTGGATTAAACTAGATCTAGACCAGTGAGGACAAAACAAGATGAGATGGGCTTGAAAGCAGCAGTAGCAGAGACAGAGGTTAGGAGCTTAGGAAAGGGGACAGAATGGTCAGGATGGGCACAGGGTCACTGCAAATACTGGAGTGAGCTGTGGGGAGAGCCCACCCTGGTGAACGGGCAGGATCTTGGGGTGCAGACCAAGCCCTCTCCTGCTGCCCCAGAAGCTTCATTTGCTGAGCAAGCAGGAGGCAGCCAGGAGCACCCAGCACCAGGGGGCTCTTCTGGGTGCTCACATCTATCTGGGAAGCCTCCACCCGAGCTCTGTCAGGGGAAGAGGGCTGGGAAGAAGAAGGACAGAGAGAGCAGGGGCTGTTTGTGGAGCTCCCAGCAGCCTGCCTCAGGGAAAAGCTGGGACCAGGCTCCCAGTACGTGGTGTCGGGGAAACCCAAACCCCAGGAATGAACCCTTTGGAACAGCTCCAGCTCTGGAGGGGGTGGGCACAGCCACACACTCGCATCCCACCGCTCCATGTGGGCTCGTCAGCGGGTTAGTCAATTATGGGATTAATGGATTACCAGGGCAGGCAAACCTTGGCCTCCCCTCGAAGGGCTGGCTCAGGGGCAGGCACACGCCGCTGCTCGCTCACCCACCGCCTGGGTGCTCCCCCACCTCTGGCCAGACACATGAAATCTCTTCTCACATCATTTAGGAGCATGGGATATTCATTTAGAAGCCAGTATTGGCTTTTAGTAGCCAACGGTCTGTAGCCCCTACACTTCACTCCCACAACCAACCCGCTGGCTCAGGAGCCCGGAGAGAGAAGCAGCAGTGCAAGCCAAATTTTACGAGCCGTGTATTAATGATGAAAATTAAAAACAAGGGAGATAAATTAGTACCTTATCTGCTTCTTTAATACACCTAAAGACAACACTGCACAGCTGATAAGCTTTTGGTCTTAACAGCACAACCAATAAATATTTTGGTATCTATAATAAGGAAGGGATGGAAGTTTTCTCAGGCAGAGGTGCTGCTCCAGCACTGAACTGGAAGCTACCAAAGACCAAAGTCCCACTCACCCAGTTATGGAACAGAATGGGGAAAAAACCACTCCCATGGCAATTTATTTCTGCTCAAAACAGACTCTGCTTCCAATATATTGCTGCCATTGTCCCAGTCTCTGTGAAACTGGACCCGTTCAGCTGTGAACAGGGTATCCCAGAAACAGCCACTTCTCACCCCAGAGCAGCAGCTGCCTCCTCCCCACAGTCCTGACCTGACGGCATTTAAAAGCTGCCCCTCAACTCACATCTCTGTTGCGAGGCAGTAACTGGAATATGCACGTCCAGACACATCCCATCTGTTTGCCTCTTGCACATCCTTAAAACATCCTGCAGCTTTGCCAAGAGAAAAAAAACCAAAACAAAAAAACAAAACCCAAACCAACCAACCAACCAAAAACAGAGAAAAGGAAAAAAAAACCCCAGCCTTTCAATTTTAAAAAGAGGTGAGAAATTTCTGCTAATAAAATAATCCTTTTAGATAATTTTTCCTTCAGACGGTTTGCCTGGGCAATTACACTTTGCAGCAAGGAAATCACTGCACCCGCTGTGAGCCATGGGGAGAAGGGCTTGGTTCCATCTCCCGTGGTTAGCCTGGCCCTCAAATGCCCTCTGAGACAGGTGTCCCACAAACCGTTGGTGCCCCACAGCACTGCCACGAGGTCCCATGTCCTCAAGCTCAGCTGGGGCACATCCATCACAGACCAGTGGGAAGGGGATTCACCACACACCCCCAGCTCACCCCACCGAGCTCCCCTGCAGGCTCTGCAGAGCCCTTTGGTACAAGGTCCAAAAGCTCTAATTCTCCTCCAAACACTTAAAATACCCCAAATACCTGGGAGACTGATGTCCCAACTCCCCACTCCTAAGCCTCCCTGCTTTGCTGCACCTGGTTCCAGTGACCAGTATGTCCAGACAGGTCATCCCAGGGAAAAACACAAGACCAGCAAAAAGAAAAAGAGCCGAGGATAATAATTTTTCCACCAGTTCATTAAGAAATTGCTGGGTTGAAGCTCAGATTTGGACAGGGGTGTGAGTGGGTGATTTGAATCCACTGGACCCAGAAAGTGTTCCAGTAATTTTGAGTGCAAATAGCCCAACAAGTGCAAACAGCAGCACTTTATCCTGTGCACCTATCAATGGAAATCTGGAGGAGTCTATGAAGCTGTGCAGGTAGGAATTAATTTTCCTAACAGAGTGACTATTAAGAATCTCTCTTCCCTGAACATAGCCATGCAGTGGGATGGCAAGAAGCCCACAACCACCAGGGTGACTGTCCTTCCAGAACCAGTGAAAGCTGTAAACACTGAAGCAGTGCCCAGCCAGTGTGAGGACCTTCTCCTTGCAATGCAAACATAATTTATGCTGCTAAGCTACAATATACATTTCCAGGACAGCTTGCCACTGGATTTCTCTTCCCTGCTCGCCTCTTGTTGCAGTGTGATGTAGTTTATACAGTTCCCCACAAATTTTGCTGTTTCACAGCCATTTCTACAAATATTTTCAGAACACACCCACCCATTTGCTGCCACCAGCGTTTCCTGCTCCCTCTGCTGAGCCTTCCCCAGCTCTCCAGCACCCTCAGCACCCTCCCAGTCCTGGCTGCTGAGGAGATGCTGAGACCCCAGTTCCCTCAGTGAGCAAGGGCTGCCTGGGCTGCCCATTGGCACAGAATGGCTCTCGCTGGGGACACAGAGCCCAGTGCCCTCGCCTGGCACATCCACCTCTTCTCACGCTCCAACTCTCTCTGATCTTAGCTGGCAAAAATGCTCCTTGTCCCTAAAAGTCCCCATGAAAGAAGAAACTGTGCCCTAAATAGTGCAGGGCACAAATAACCCCATGGCTTTGGGTGGAAGAGGATGGGACAACGACTGAGCAGGAGTTTGCTGCAGGGCACAGTTGGGGATCAGCACAGGACGTTGTCCCCATCCCACTGCCACACAACCCTGGTCACATTAAGCAGCCAGAGGGGCAGAAAATAAATCCTGGGACGGGCTCCTCCCAGCTCACGAAGCCTCCAGAGGTCATCTTGCCTGCCCAGACAAAGGGCAGGAGGCTCACGAAAGCACCCACCACCCACAGAACCTCTCCCCCGATGGCACAAAGCTCCCAGCTCTTGGGAAAAGCAACTCCTCAAGATTCCTCATTTGTTGTTTTGTTTTCCTCGGGGTCCCCACCTGCCTTTAGCCACAAATACAATCGCTGCTCTTTCCAAAGACAGAAGAGGGATGGATGGTGGGTCTTTCATGAGCCTCTGCCGAGGACAAGCCACCTCCTCGGTGGGGAAACGAGCTGGGCTGGCTCAGCCCCACAGACCCTTTCACAGACCCTATGAACCCTTCCAACCCAGCTCGGCGTGGCCGCTTAATCGGCTTAAACACTCCCGCATTTGCAACGGTGCAAACTTCTGTCGCTGCCTGGCTCGTTCTGTCCCACTTTTTTCTTTTTCTTTCTCTGATTTTTTTTTTTTGTTTTTGTTTTTTTGCAAACCCCCAAAGTGAGGGACCCGAGGGTCGGGGGGGGTGGGGGTGGTCGTTGCTTGGCACAGCCGAGGGGCAGCCGCTGCCGGGGGGCGTCGGGATGCCCGGTTAGCACGGGAGGTCAGTGGGGTTAGGAGGAGGGGAAGGGGTTAAATCGTGAGGGTCTCCAGAAGCCAGCGTTGACTCACCACTGTACATGTCAGTGTGATTTCGTAAAGACGTTTCGTTATGGGGTTTCTCTGCAATAAACAAAAGACTGTGAGCGTACCGAGGGCTACAACAAAGCGGGTGTGGGGGGGACAGGCGGTGAGGGGCATGGGGGGTGGGATGGGGGGGGGCAC
>JAOEGS010006597.1:8604-25962 GCA_025447755.1 Corythornis vintsioides | reverse complement strand
GAAGTGGGAATGAGCCCATCAATCCCCTGAACTCCAGAGTGATGCCAGCACTAAGGAAGTTTATAGAATCATTATGGACCTCTAGGAACATCTAGATGCATCCTGACATCTCACTAACCACCAGACCACAGCCTCAAGTGCTACATCTACTTGTTTTTTAAACACCTCCAGGGATGGCAACTCCACCACCAATCTGGGCAGCCTGTTCCAGGGCCTCTCCACTCAGTAAATAATTTCTTCCTAATATCCGATCTAAACCTCCCCTGATGCAACTTGAGGCCATTTTCTCCCATTCTCTCATTAGTAAATTGGGAGAGGAAACACCTTAACTTGTCTCTGTAACTATCAGCCAGCAAGACCTCAACACCATCCTCCTGCAGCACTCACCAGTCAGGACCAGAAGCATCCAGGCTTCAGTTTCAGAATCATTTAAGAGATGCAGGAGGAAGAGAGTGGCTGCACTGGCTGCTCTTCAGAGCTGGGGCAGCGTTGGAGGGCAGGCAGTGGTCCTGCTTTCAGGAGGTAACTCATGCCTGGGAGAGCTGCATGTCACTGTTGAGAGCACGGGGAGCTCCAGGGACAGGCTCTTAATCTATCACAGTCGTATCTTGGCACTACATAAATGTGAATTAATTTATCATCCTGTCCTGCTGGTAATGTAAGGAAATACTGTCGTTCTATTACACAGAGAGACTCTAGTCCAGAGAGGTTAAGTGCTACCCCCAAGGTCAGACAAAAAGATATGGCATGAGTGGGAAATGAGCTGAGATCACCAGAATACTCAGTTTAATCAGAAAATACCATTTAACCTTTTCAAACTGGTCACGGTCAGGGAAAAAAAAAAAAAATTAAAAAAAAAAAAAAAAATGGAAAAGCATGAAACTTTCCCTGGAAGGAGAGGACGTGGCCTTTGCCAGCCGGCGTGTCACCAGTGCCATGTCCCTGCAGCAGCTGGGAACTGGCCCCACGACAGCTGAGCCACAGGCTGCAGAGCACCCGCGGGCACCGGGTCACACCGGCCCCGCTAATCAGCTTCCCACCCTCCCGTGGAGCTGGTCGTTTCTGCATCTCTTCCTTTCATCAGCCAGAGGGAGAAGTGAGTAAAAAGAAGAAAACCAAAACAAACCCAGACGACCCAGCTGATGGGAGTTTTCTTGGTAGGAGACAAAGGAGGTCGAGAGCATCATTGCTGCCCAGGCTGCATCTCGGGCATAGGGTGACATTTAACCAGGGGTGGGTTAGAGCTGGGAGGAAAAAGCAAATTGTGTTTATGTGTTCTCTCGAGAGAAAACGTTTAACTGCTGTCCTTATATTGCAACCTACCAGGGAAAATACACAGTCACTTCAGTAGGGTGTTGCTTTGTTTAAGAGGGACAAAGAAGGGAAATGGGATGAAAAATATGGATTGAAAAGCAGGAAAAAAAATACAGGTAGGAAAGTTTCTCAGTGAGAAGCATTAAGGGGCAGTTTAGGGCACAGGATACATGGTCATCAGCCTGTTTCAGTGCTGCATGGGTCCCTGCCTGGGAGCACTTCACTGGCAGCTGGTGATACTCAGGCTGGTCCAGGAGCTTCTCTATCACCATTTCTACACCACAAGTAGCTGTTGAGTGGTGCCTGCAAGGGACACTGGGCATCTTGTCCAGTTCCTGACAGAGCAGCTCAGACCCTACCCCAGAGCTGCCAACGCCCCCCCAGCCACTGCAGGAGAGGCCAAGACCACAGGGTACCCACAGGGTCCTGGTCCCAAAGCCTTACAGCAAAGCTCCTTTCCAAGGCCATCCATCCCACGCTGCTCGGGGGAAGCACAACAGAGCTAACAGCAAGTCTCTGCCATGTCCCTCGGCCACCCCTCCCAGGAACAGCAGCATCTGGCCCCTGGTGATTAGCCAACTGCTAATCACGCAGAGCAATAGCTATAAACAGCAACTGCAGGACAGTTCGTGCAGGAACTGCTCTGGAAAATCTGCCTCTCCCCTTCTGGCTCCCACGCGAGGCTGCTCAGCTTCTCTGCGGGGGGCACGACCCCGAGGAGGGTCACACAAGCCTGGGGGTTTGCAGCAGGGTGAGCCTCTCTAGTACAGATGATGGATGAAAAACCCAAAGAGAGACAAGAAAATGTACCTCGCTAATTGCATGGGGCCAGGAGATGGTTTGGCTTGAACTTAGGGAGTACCAACCCTTGTATATTGGTCATAACCTGCACTGATGATAAGCCTTGAGGTGCCCCTCACTCCCAGAAAAGCACTGAGGGGCTGGGAGGGTGTCCAGAGAAGGGCAACAGAGATGGGGAAGGGTCTGGGGCACAACTGTGGGGAGGAGCAACTGGACCTGGGCTTGTTCAGCCTGAAGAGAAGGAGGCTCAGGGGAGACCTTCTGGCTCTGACAGCTCCTGACAGGAGGCTGGAGCCAGGGCGGGGTCAGGATCTGCTCTCCAGGAACAAGCAACAGGACAAGAGGAACCGGCCTCAAGCTGCCCCAGGGGAGGTTTAGTTTGGAGCTGAGGAACAATTTCTTCCCCTCCAGGGCTGCCCAGGGCAGGGGTGGAGTCCCCTGACCCCTGGAGAGGTTTCCAAACCCTCCATGCAGCTGTGGTCATGGGGTCAGTGGTGGGTGGGATGCAATGATCTGAAAGGTCTCTGCCAATCAAAGGATTCTGTGCTCAGGGGGGAGTTATGGTGACAGGCAGAGCAGCCCAGTGCTGACCCCCCACACAAGGAGCTGTCAGACACAGGAGGAGCCAAGGCTGAGCCATGAACTGGCTGAACCTCCCAGGCACAGCCTGCTGGCCGTGGTCACTGGGGACATAGCAAGAGGTGTCAGGGGACATGCTGCCCAAGGTCAGGTCTCCTCCCTCTGGCCTTTCATTCAGTTGAAAAGCTCGAAAAGTCTCAGCAAGATGCTGAGTGCATTAGGAGAAGGGTTCCATGAGCTCAGAGAGCTGCCCTGCCCCTGCCCAACCTCTGCCCTTCCCCTGCCAACATCTCTCACACCCTCAAACCATCGCTAAATGGTGACTTCATCCAGCTCTGCCACCAAAGCCCCTCTCTGGTGCAGGCCACCCCAGCTGTCCACATTCTCCAGCATGTGGTGCCAGGCAGGTCAAGCCACCCAGTTGGTTGCACCCAGGGACATGTTACACATTGTCACAGATGCTCATGTCCTGACACCACAGGAAGAGTTTGGCACAGAGTGAAAAGGTTAATGGAGCCAAAGAGCCTGACCTGCAGCATGAGGGTGCTCAGGGGTTAAAAGGCCCTTGGCTGCACATTGGTATCTAAATTAATTGCAGTTTTTTGAGTTTTGTATCTCATGTTACTGAGGTTGGGTCATTTATGATAACTAAAGACCCTGGGAAAAAGTTATTAACCCTTTCATTACCCTCTAACTCCCTCACAGGGACTCCCAGTGCCTTGATGAGCCCTTTGACTGGGAGGAAAGCTTGATTTGAGCCTCAGCAGGATCCATACCACAGTACAGAGTGGTCCCCAGCATCAACAAGAGCTGCTGTTCCCCTGCCCAGAGCTGATGTCCCCAGTGCCCTGGTTCTGGTGGCCAGGCAGTGGCAGCACAGTCACAGCTGAAGGGTACAAGGGTGTGGGAGCACCTCTGGGCAAACACTGTGGCAGAAGATCCTGGGAGAGCCTTGGTCCTGCCTCTGCAAACAGTGATTATAATGCATGGGTTTTCCTTTCCACACAAGTCACCAAGATTGCTTTTATTTAGCAGATGGAAGAGCAATTATGATTATTTTATTCCCCTCCACCAGGGAACCACTTAATTCAATGGCTGGGAGCAGCTCCCGAGAGCCTATGGGCAGCATCACGAGTCCTGCGCCTCCTCAGAGGGCTGGGGGAACAAAGCAGGACTGTGCAGCAGCCCACCCCTGCAGGAATGCACCTTCCCAGAAGCTGGAAATGCCACATTCCCAGTGGCAACGCAGCAAGGCAGAGGCTGGACATACCCAGCAGAGATGCTGAGGTCCATGGGGCCCCACCTGCTGCAGCCCCACGGGTGTTTCCCTGGGTGTATGAGCTCTGCTCCTCCTCAAGTCTCCCTCACCCTTTTGGCTGCTTTCAGCATTGCTCCTGACCTGTTCTCTTGAACCAATGTCCCCACAGCCACCCTCACCTCCAGCACAGTTCCCCAGGCACCATCTCCTCCGGGGCTGTAACCGGATCAAGCACATGGGTGTCACCGACAAGGCAGGAACACGCCTGCTGCTGGTTAATCCCGTAAGTGAGCTGTATTTACAGACACCAGCTCATCCCCAGAGCCTGGGCCAGAGCCCTCAAGCTGCTGTATCACCTTACAGCCAGTCATGGTGTGCGGGCAGCTGCCAGCCACCCTGCCCACCCTCCAACCACCCTCAGACCAGGCAGATGCCGCTGTGCGGAGCACGGGCTCTCCAGAACCACATCCTCACTCTGGGGCTCACCCCAAATCCAGAGAGAATTCTCCCAAGAAGAGTCAGCATAGGTAAAAAAAATCTGCTCTGCTCTTCTCAGACACCGTCCTGGAGCACATCTGGTTCCCATGCTCAGCACAATGCCTTTGACATTTGATTTCCAACCCCAGGCGCTTCGACTTCAGCAAGGCTGACATTTCATCCCTGAGCCATCTGATGTACAACTTTTAGATGAGACACAGCCCCGGCCAGTTTGGAGAAATGGGAGAGGATGGAGCAAGACAGAGCAGTTCTTCAAAGCCTTACAGAAAAAAAAAAAAAAAATGCAAACAAGGAGGATCTCTGGAAGGCTGCCCCTCTCGGTTTTGCAGTTGCCAAACAGGTTTTGCTCGCCCCCTGCACACTCAGCCCCTAATGACATGTGGTTAATTACAGGAAGGAGATCACTAACACCCCCCCCTTAAGTCACATTACAGGATAATTGAGCTTACAGCTGGGAAATCTGATTTTTGATAACTGCCAGAACTTCACAAATCTTTTTTTTTTTTTTTTCTGGACTATCCTAGACACATGAAGTGTGTTGTTTAATGATTTTTTTCCATAATGGGCAAACCAATTATCACAAATCCACATTTTCAGCCATTTTTTTCAAAGGAAAAACCCTCCCTGCACTGCCCAGCTTCCAGCTGGTCGCTGCCAAGAACTCCTCAACCTGTTGGCCCATTTCAAATCCAGCTGAGGAACCCTGTGCCTCTGCTACAGACACTCAACTCCTGTGAATTTCATGACAGTGACTTGTCATGGAGCTTTCATCTTATAGGACAGACCATCACTTGCCTGGGAGACTGATGCTCAGACTTTTTAAGTTATGCAGTTAAAAAGAAGCCAGTCCTGCAACTCTGGCTGCACCCACCACCTCAACCTGGGGCACGGTGGGTGCCTTCACTCACCCTTCCTCCCTCAGACCCCACCACCAACTTCTTAAAGCAGTTTATTTCCCATCAGAAGCAGCTGACAACACCAAGTTCATGGTCCACGTGTCTCCCATCACCACTCTGTGGCATTCTGGTGGCCTCATTCTCACTGCCTTGAGCTCAGATGTGAAATACTACCAGCCTTTGAGGACAGACAGTGTGTCTTAGGCTGGTGCTGTGAAATCACACATTATTCATGACCCCCAGCTCAGAAGTGGAAGGGAAACACCACACTCTAGTATTTCTCAGCAACAACTTGACAAGTTTCCATGTTAATTCTGCACAAAATTCTCACCCTTTGCCACATGGGCATTCATCTTGGTGGCACAGTCCCTCCATCTGCCTTTTGAGCCCCCCTCCAAAACAGGAAGAAGTTAATTGGTAGAATCATTTGGCTTCTACATAACGAAACTGGCACCAAGCCAGCTTTTAACCTTCAGGACTGAGCACGGGATGCGGGACTGGGATTACTGGTTTGCTGTGTTTAAAAAGGAATAAAAACACATATGCCAATGGAAAGGGCAGCCTTGGCATTTCTGATTTAGAAAACAGGAGGAAAAGGCAGTGAGGCTGCACCAGGTGCTGGGCACAGCATCTTCCCAGGGACCTTTACTGGAGAGAAGCTGCTCTGTGCAAACAGGAAGGTAAAAACAACTGGTTCATGCCCCAAGAAGGGGAAGATGGGCACAGGAACAGAGATGGTGTCAGCAATAAATAATATATTGAAGTAACAGGAGGGGAAAAAAAAATGAGCTGCAGAATTGACTGTTACTTTGTGATCTGAGGCTGAGAGACACAGGCAATGCTTAGTTGAGAGGTCAGTTTGAAGCAGGGGATGCAAGAGCTACACAGACCATTATCAATTCCAACATCCCATGGATTGGAAGATGGGAAACCCATGTCCTACAAACCCTTGCAGGTCTCCTCTGGCTGTCAGGGGCTGGAAGCAGGGGAAAGCTCCACTAGATAAATAACAGAGCTTGAAGACAAGCAGAAAACAAAGGAAAGGGCAACATCATTATTTAGCTATTCCACTGTCTCCCACCTCACCTCACATTCATCTGGCTGAGCTTTGCATCATGGAGGGGAACTGCTGCAAATGTTAAATGCAAAATGTCTTTGTAGAAGCCATCCAAGCACTGCAGCTGACAGAAACTAGGGGTAGTGAGAAGGGCTGAGGAACTAAGGGCTGAATCAGCAATTTTCTTGAGTTGTCTATGCCAGCCTTGGAACTGGAATCAGGCTTTGGTTTCCTAGTAAAATACTCAAATGTTTTTCCCCCTGACAGTTCTTGGGGGTGGAGAAATGCTCCCACCAAGCACCACCCGAGCTCACCTCTGGCAGGACCATAAAGGGAGCAATGGGGCAGCTGGTGCTCAGCTCCACTGCACCACAGCGTCCCAGTACATCCCTCCTGGGCACACTGGCCAGAGTCCTGCCAGGCAAGCTGCCTGAATAGGGCTCCAGAGGAGCCAGAGTTTGGCCAGACACCGTCCCAGGGCACCACCGGGCACAGGGCTTTTCAAAAAACAAAACCACAAACAAAACTGTTCCAAGGCTCCTTCCCTTGACTTCCCCCGGGGACAGAAGGTGCTATAGAAATGCAGAGCATGTTCCACATTGGCTAAAGCCATATGGAACATAGTAAATGTTTTTCATGTGGTTTTTGGAAGGGTTTCTTTCCTTTTTTTTCCTAGCACAAATGCTTGACATTTTCCAAGCACCATTATTCTTACACTGAAGGAACTCTGCAAGCTTGGGCTTTGTGTGGTGGCTTTAGGAGTGGAACAGTATCCAAAGGAAAGCTAAATGTGAACTTTGATTTAAAGAGGAGTGTAAATTTCTTAACCAAAACACACATAGAAAAACACATGGAGCTGCATTACTACAAAAGGAAAAAATAACAAAGCTGCAATACTCTGGTACCAAATTCTCCAATATTCAGTGTGGTGCTGAGTGCAGCAGCCCCAGCCTGCACATACCCACCAGCACCATCCCTTGTGGCTGCTGGGCTTGAGGGTTGAGCCTGGTTTCTTCCACGCTGCCACAGAGTTACACACTCCAATCCCACTGAGAGCTAAAAGCCCTGAAGAGCCTGACCCATTTAGACATTTCTCTACTTGAAGACTTTGTTAGCAGTGTTGATAAGACAGGCGTATGCTCAAAAGAGAGCTGCATTAAAAAAAAATCATCTCTCCCCAGAGAGATCTTCACAGCTCATTTATTAAACCCCCTCAAAGAACAGAGGGGAAGAACCAGCTCCCATTGGTTTTAAGCTACACCAAGCAATGAGAGTTGCCTTCCAGCCTCGTTTCACTCCTAACAAGCTGCACTTCAAGGCAACACTCTTCACTACACCAGCAGTTCTCTTTCAAACCCGGTGTGAACCAAGGGAGAGCAAGCCACGAGATGATCACTTCTGGGCTGCTCCTGTATCCCCCCCCCCAGCTGCATCTTAATACCCAGTTCAACTCCTGGCTCAGGAGTCCTGCTCTCATTTAAGTGGGATTTTCACGCTCGTTTGCAGACAAGCCCGTGCTCAGCCCTACAAACGGCAAAACAAAATCATCCCCATCAGAAGATACCAAGGGGCTTCTGTTAATGAGCTTTGGCTCGGTGCCGAGCTTTGGGGTTTTGGTTTTTGTTTTGCTTTTTTTTTTTTTTCTCCTAGCCTGAACACACAGAAAGGCAGCAGCAACATTCTCCAGGTGCTGTTGTCAGAGGAACAGTTGCTACCTGGCTGCAGGAGGAGCTGGGTGGCTGCAAAGGTAACAGCCACCCGGACAGTCTGCAGGGCTGGGAAGGCAGCTCCTGAGTGTTTATCACTCTTGGAGAGGGAAATACACTGGTAAAAACCCTTTTGAAACACCTTTGTATCATTGTATACCGTTCCAGATGTGGGGAGATGCCCAAACCCTCTTCCCCAAGGACCTCAGCACACTCATGGCAAGTGTTTCCAGAAGGAACTTGGGCAGCCTGTCAGAACTGAGCTCACTGAAGCAGCTGGATAAAGCCCAGGATATGTTTCCCTGCTCATAAGCCCCTCCTTTTGATGATCTTGCATTCACAAACCATCACTCACTTTGCTAGTTAGCTCATCTAGAGCCTTTTTTCCCTAACACATGACCAAAAGTGTCAGGCATTTTCCAGAGCAGAGAAAGTTTGGCACTCTATTATTTGAGAATCGCTGCAAGGGTGCAATTAGCTTAAGAACAAGCATCTATTCTGGGTGGCAACCTCAGGATCCTTCCTCTGGCATCCAAACAGGCCCCATGTGACACTTGGATGCCACACAGCCCATGGAGCCTCCCTCCCGCTCAGGCATGCATACCATTCCCATAATATCTGCCTCCCTGCCTTTCTCAGAGCTCAGCAAGATGCTCAGAACCTGCAGGCAGCTGTAACCCTTCGTATGCTTTCAGAAAGCTGCAGAGTTTCAGGCAACACAAGCAAACCCAACACCCCAGTCCCCAAGCAAAGTGCAGCTGGATCCTCCCTGCCCGCTGCAGGGGTTGGGGCTCTCTCCTTTCCTGCCCGTGGTATTTGACAGTTGAAAAAAGGATTAAATTGAATGAAACCAGTCCCTTATCCACCTCAACTAATGGGCTTCCACCATCAAAACCTTGAGGAATGGAAGAGGGGTGAGCTTGGAGTTCAGGACAAAGGAGAATTGCCATGAAGGAATGAAGCTGGTCAGGCTTTAGAGCATCACCAGAGCAGAGTGGGATGGTTTGGAGCAGCAGACCCCCTCGCAGGGTGTCAGGCCCCTTTCTGGGGGTCACAAGCTCTCTGTGCTCTCCCCAGCCCCTCACTCGCATCCCCCAGGAGCTCAGCACTTGCTCGTGGCCATAGCAACCCGTGTTCATGCGCAGAGACGCCAGGCTGAGTGAAAAAGGGGGGGGAATCAGGTCCCCAGATAAAAAATTATTCATGAGAAATTAGTGAGAGCTACAAGAAACCTTCTGAAGCGTGCTCCCCCCGCAGCCCTGCCTGGGAGCAGGCAGGCAGAAGACCTTCCACTCCATTCCCCTTGGCAAAAGGCTGTTAATTTAATATTAAAAAAAGGAAAAGAGCAGTGTCAGTTCTGAAGCACCAGTCTGAGAGCCTTTTGTTTTTGTTGTTGTTCTGAATTAGAAGTAAAACCTTCTCGAGGGCAGTCTCTGGGCAGTTGGCAGAGAGGCTGGTCACCCCATCACTGCTTCCAGCCCCCCTCTCCTACCCCTCTGGTTCAGCTCCCTTTGCACCCTAAACCAACACGAGTTGCTCACATTGGAGATTTCTGACCCCGCTGGGATTATTTTTAATTTTAAGTTATTTTTTTTCCCCACTCCAAATTTATTCTTGCACCAAAAAGTAACCTGAGGCTGCAAACAGAGACTTGCAGGGATGAGGGATGCTATGGGGCCTGAGACATCCCTTTCCTCCTCCCTCTGCCCCCAAACACCCACAGCCTTTTGTTTGTTTATCTTCATCTTGGCCCTTTCCTGTACCCACGTGCAGTCCAGCCAGTGCGGGGCAGAGAAACCCCGTTACTTACTGCAGCAAATATCCTGACATGGAAAAAGAAAATAGGATACAAAGAAGCTGATTCAATTAAAGGAGCTTGTTCTGCCATAATTACATGATGGCTGACAAACCAGCAAAACTCATTCCCAGCCCACCACAGTTCCGTAAGCATTTCCCACTGGGAACTGCAGCTGTGGCTCCAGGACTGGGGTTATTTTCCTCCTCTCTCTGGATCAGGCAGAGGGTTTGGCTCAAGACCCCATCCACCAGCCTCATTTCAGCCAGTTGCTGCTCATTATTTTCTGGAGGGTTTAATGCAAATTCTTTCTCCAGAGAGAGATGGGTGGAAATGTATTTGCCATACTCCGGGTGCAATCAGCTCCTCACACCACACAGCGGGGGGATGCCAGTGCCAGCCTGCCAGGCCACTGCTGGGCTGCAGGCCAGCTTGACACACATTACACCCTTTTCACCAGTTCCCAGCAAACTGGCTGCTGGATATTACACGGTGACTAATGGCTCTTGTGGCACTTCCACCGCCGCAGCCTGGCGGGGGGATAATTTTGACCTGCCTTTCAATGCTGGGACTGTACTGCACAATTATGGCTATGGAAGGAAAGATGCCAGGGCAACAGGAGAGAGAACACAAAAGGCAGCAAAACGGAGCTTATCCAGATATTTTGGGCTGTGCTTTCCCAAATTCAGATGTTTCACAGGCAGGAGAGAGGCTGAGACTTGAGCTACATGCAGGAGGGACTGACCCGCAGTCAGCTCTGGGTCCATGGGAGAGACTCCCACCCCCAGCAGCTGTCTGATGGAGCATCTTCTGAAAACAAACCAGCAACCCCAAAACGCAGGTGCTGCTACCAGGGCTTTTCAGCTCGGTTTCCCAGACAGTCTTTCGAGAGGTTTTCCATTTGAGTCTGATCAAATTACAGCGACAGACAGGTACAACCCATGTATGGAACTCGACACAACATCTCCAGAGCAACACGGCTGCAATTACACCCAAACCATCTGAGCACACACAGCCTGGGTGCGACCCGGAGTAGCTCAGAAAGCAGCTTTCCCCCCACTCCCCCTCTCCCCAGCATGGGCAGGGCTGTGGGAAAAGCTGAATTCATGTGCTGGGAGCACCGGAGATAAATATCCTCCTTGCACCCCGTAGCTCCCCAGTCTGCCTGGATGGGTGGAGGAGAGCAGGGAGGCAGATTTCCAGGTCACCAGTTTGTACACGCCTTTTGCATTCCTCCAAAACACGAAGCCAGCCCAGCGGGCTGCACTTTCCTCTGTGAACAGAGCTTTCTAGGGCCTCAAGAGCCAAAGCATCTCCCTGCGAGGAGGTTTGGGCAGCACAGAACAGACAAAGCCTGCCATTAAATAGTAATGAAAATGCCCAGCGCAGTTTGTGGAAGGAAGACGACACTAATCACCTCCCCAAGGGCTTCACCACCATCATCTCCATCTCCTCATGCCCAGAGGCTGCTCTAATGCTCCTGCCACTGTGCTGGGGCTGGGATGTGGACCCCGCTGTGCTACCTGGTCTGCTCCTACTGCTTGATGTCTGCCCTGGGGGGATATCTATAGGTGCTTTGGAATAACCTGCTTCCCACATCAGCTTGGATCCAGACAAACCCAGCGCAAAGAAGCAGAAGGCTACAATCAGCTTACACCCAGATTACTGCAGAGCCACCAACTCTTCCTTTTGCAAGAAAAAAAAAGCTTATCGGCAACCCAAGAAGTCGGGACAGCGCTTTTACATCTTGCCTTAAAGCTCTCTGGATTAAAAGAGAAGCATCCTAATTAAATCACTAGGTACATATGTCTGACGAATGTTGGTATTTACGCCACCTCCTTCCCCCCCCGCAGAGGAACGGGCTGTTCCCATTCCACCGCAGCAGCCCCCTCTCGGTGACGGGCAGCCCCGAGAGCAGGAATTAAAGGGTTAGATGCACACGTCATCCCTGCCTGACTTGGGAAAGAATGGAAAGCGAGAAAGTTGAAAGACACGCTGCGATAATAGAGATCAAAGCTCCATTAGCTTGCCCCAGGCAGCATCCAGCCGTAGCAAAAGGAGGCAATCGAGGAGCCGAAGGGAGCCCGGGTGCAGGCGGCAGTTCTCAGCACCCTGCAGCCGCAGCAGGACAGATGTACAGGGACAAAGCCACCGGCAGGTCACACCCCCAAGGTGACTCACTTTGGGAAGCCCTCCACACACCAGTCAGCCCTCAAACAGGACATAGTAGCAGATTTTTCTCCCCATCTTACAGCAAATGTCTCAAGATGTCAAATGTCATGGCTTTGACAGCATATCATCTGCACTGCCACCTCCTCCCAGGGGACTCCAAAGTCACCTGCTGATGCCTTTCTCATTTATGACAGTTTTTCCCTTCCAGAACTTGCACTGAGGTTCTCCATCTATCCCAAACACCAAGTGTCTCTGTGTGCTGGGGAAGATGCTCTTAGCTCCTTCCAGAGCCACAAGCCCCATGGCTCCACCAGCATCCCCCAGCACAGACCTGACCTGCTCAAGGATGAACCCAGGAATCACTGGGCTGATACCCAGGACCCTTTCCCCATCCCCCCAGCCCCACTGACACAGGGTTGTGTTATCTCCAGCCCACCCATCCCCATCAGCCAGTGGAGAGGGCACAAGATGTTATTAATAACCCTTGAGTTTCTTTTCTCGTCCCTCCCTGCTCCTGCTGGATTTTCCTTCATGAATAATGCAGGAGCTGTGGTGCAGGACACTACCCACTCTGTCCCCTGCCAGTCCCCGAGCCAGCAGGGAGCTGGTTCCAGTACCAGCCAGGGCCTGTCCCCATGTCCTGGGCACCAGCACTGCTGGTACGATGGGGTTTTGTTCCCAGATGCAGCTTCCTTTTGTCCCAGCCCCACTGGCAGCAGTGGCTGTGGCAGCCAGACAGATCCACATGCTCCTCAGCAAGAGGCAGAGCAGAGAACTCACTGACAGGGGAGCCAGCCCATGGACAGTCTTTCCAGACAGGGATTTCTGAGCATTTCACCAATATTTCAGCACAATTTCTCCCCTCTCCAGCAGCAGCATCTCCATTTTACAGCTATGGAAACTGAGGTAGTAACCGTGAGGACTCACAGGAAGCCTCATCTTTTACCTCACTCCTTTGAGCAACTCAGACTGCTCAAACTGAAGTGCAAGAGACTGATTTAACTCAGGCCCCCTTCCCCTTGGCCGTGTCACCACAATCCTGATACATCCCAAACACAGACTCTGCGGAGAATGTTATTTACTCCAAGGTACAAGGTGAAGCCTGAGAAGTGCAAACCCCTCCAGTTTGCAAGAGAAGCCGAGGAGGAGGTTGGCCCGTGTTTGAGGAGCATGAGCTTTCCTGCCCTTCCAGTGAAGGTGGGGAAACCCCCCCCCCTCACTTTGAGCTCCAAGGTCCTGCTCTTGCAATGCAGAAAAGCACAAAACACACTGCAGAATCAAGCTCCAAATATCCCCGAAAACCTTCCTGCTCCCAGACTATCCCCGGGGCAAAGTGTCCTACCTCAAGCTGCTGAGAGACGAGTGGTCTCCTCCCCACCCCCTAAACACCCCCCAGCCTGCGATGCATCCACCCTCTCCCACCACGCCGCTCTAACGCCACACCAGCCGAGAGCTCAAGGGCAGGTGAGCACAAGCAACCAGAGCAATGCTCAAGGGCAGGTGAGCACAAACAAACAGAGCAAAGCAGCTGCCTCCTCCCAGCCCCGCATCGCTCCACCCGTTGTGCTGAATCACTCCCCGCACTGGTGGCGCGGCTGGTGGGACCTTCCCAGTGCCCAGCAGCACCAGTTTAACTCCCGGAGCATCGCGACCCACCGAAGGCATCCTGAGCTGAGAGTGGGACAATTACCTCCCCAGCAGCGCCTGAGCTGTCCTGCCCTGCATCTAATTAACCCCAGCTCGAACAGTTAAATGCTTTTCTGGGACAAGCACAGTGCGGCGGCTGGGGGGTGGGGGGGTCCCGGCAGCGGCAGACGCGTCTCCGCTGGTTCCCACGCGCCGGCAGCGTGGGCTGAGCACTCAGCCGAGAACAGGTTTCCCCTCGTCGCATCCCCCACGGTACAGATGAGATGACTCAGAGCACAGGGCATGTCTAGGGAGGGTAAAGAGAGGGTGAGGAAAAGGGGCAGAGAGGAAGGGGAGAAGGGAGAAAAGATCAGGAGGCTGGAAGCTCTCTGCTGGGGGAGTTGGGGGTGTTCAGACTGGAGAGGAGAAGGCTCCGGGGAGACCTTCTTGGGGCCTTTCAGGACTCCAAGGGGTCTTTCAGAATGATGGGGACAGACTTTTGAGCAGGGCCTATCGTGACAGGACAGTGGGTAATGGTTTAAACTAAAAGAGAGATATATAGACTGGAGAGAAGGGAGGAATTGTTGGTGCTGTTAAAAGTCCCTTCCCACCCAAACCAGTCTGTGATTTTCTATGCTGGCAGGGTCCCGGAGCTGGAGAGCAAATGGTTGTTTGCAGCTCTGCAACCAGAGCCAAAGGCTGCAGCAAACCCTGCGCCAAGCGAGCATCCATTCCCATACGGATCCCAAATCCTCACTGCAGGGCAGCTTTCCTCTCAGTAACACTAATGTGGATGCACTGGCCTTCCCATCATCACAGAAGGCCCTTTAATAGTGCTGTGCTTGCAAGAAGGGAGAGCTCACAGCATGGCACAGGCCATGCCACCCCCAGAGCTCTCCGAAGGAAGAGGGATGGGGCAGGCAGGACAGTCTGTACAAGGACACAGGGATTTTTCCTCCTTAAGCAGAGAAACAGGAGATTGCTTTCCATCCAAAAATGCTTCCCTAGTCCAAAGTCAGCTTATCCATGAGCTGCTCTGGGGTCCCAGCTCACCCAGACTTCCCTTTCAGGTGACTCAACGTTTTCTGATCCATAAGATGGACTTGAATCGATTCTACATCTCAGCTCTGATGTGAAAAAAAATCCCCCAGATCTGAATCTCAGACTCAGGATCACCTGCCCTCATGTACATGCTACTATTTTCCCAATAGCAAGACACATCTTCTAAAGAACCAGCCACCAAACACTGAGGAGAGGTGATTTAATTAGAGAACAAGCCCTGTCTGCATAGATATCTCAGTTCCACTGGTAATTAGGAAACAGATGGGGAAAGGAGGGGAGAGAGCATGGAATTTTTGTTAGGTTAATTGTTTGAAGTCACTAAATGAAATATAGGTGGCTTGATTTCCCTGGAGAATCCTACACAGACTTAAGAATAGACTTTTGCAGAGAACAAGGGAGGGAGTTTCCCAGTGAAGGACAGCAGAAGATTATGACTAATCAGGCAAGAACAGAAGTGATAAACCCAAGGAAAAAACAAAGCACCTCCTTTGTAGCTTCAAATGAGGAATCGACCAATCTGATCCACAACTTCATTACCATCTTATTAAAATGCTATTTCCATTTGCCTAATTAAACTAGTGTGAGTAGAGAAGCCTTTGTGGTCTGGGCCCTCCTCCAGGGAGGAGGTGCCGAGAGGTCTAAGCCCCCAGGACAGTTCAGATGACACCTTTTTGAGCAAGCTCTTCAATTCTCTTGCTTCCCAAGGTGCCCTCCAAGGACACACCTTCCCCCCAGCTCAGATGTACCCAGAACCTGATATTTTGGAGCAAACACAGCAACATCTCCCTTGTTTCCTGCCTCCTGTCTTCCAGGCAGTTGGTATTAATGCTCACTGGATGTTATATATGCCAAGGGGTATGTTCTTATCTACACCAACAAGAGCACACACAATTCCCCTTCCTGGTGCTGCAAAACTTACCCTTTAATAGCAATTACTGTTCTAATAGCTTTAAGCCCCAAACAACTGATCAGAAGGTTATTTGTGACAGCTAATTTAATCACAAGCACAACACACCTCAGTCTCCACAAGCCCCTCCCAAATCCCTTCTCCCCCACGAAAGGGCATCATCACCACCACGAGCTGCTTTCAGTTTGAATCCACTGTCTGCATTTCTCATTAACCCAGAGTAGCTGCTGAGATAATTACAGAGCCAGCCTTGCTGATCCGGATTACTGAGCTTTGGGCAATGCCCAATGGGCAAGCCAGCAAGCCCCCACAGATTTCCAACCACTAGAAAATCAGAGTGTGGCTGGAAGGTGGAAGGATAAGGGGTCCAATGCAATGGGACCATGAGAGCAGGACCAAGCCTTGGGATTTGAAGTCATAAACCACATTCCTACCAATTGATTAATTACTTCTCTCCATTTCCCCCTGCATTCAGGCTCTGCCTTCCTGCTATCTGCTGAAATTAAACCACGATCCAGCCTCTTGAAGAATAAACAGTAGATAGAAGTAAGACCTGAGTTTAAAAAACTGAATTACTTGTAATCTGCCAAGGCTGCCTAATGCAGATTCCCAGCTGAACCATCACGATACTGAAGAGACTGAACATGATGCAGGGAAATGCTTGGGCAACAGCCAGCTGTGGAAACCAGCATCACTCCCTGTCACTGCAGAGGAGGAGGATGAGGCAGATGTGAGGAGGACAGTCTGGAGAGGAGGCAACAGCAGCTGCTGCAAAAACCTGGCTACAATGGCACATTCCCAGTGCTGGTTGTGCCACTTGCCCCAAACCCTCCACATTTAATGCTCCCACTGCAGAACTGGTCTTCCTGAAAGGATGTTTGACTTAGCAACACTCAGAGCCTTGAAATCCTGCCATGAGACTTGAATTTCTGGGTCTGGTCTTGCCATTGTGCTTGGCCTGGTGAGGCCACAGAATCTTCATTTCTCTGCACATGAGCAGAGTGGGTTTGGTTCCATCAGCATCTCTGTGGGGCTGCAGTATCTATGTATCTTCTCCTAGTGATGCCCCCAGGACATAGGAACACAGACTCATTTGGGTGGGAAGGAACCTTTCAAGCTCATCTGGTCCAACCCTGCTGCAGGGAGAAGACACAACTGCACATACAGCAGGTTGCTCAGACAACCCACGGGTGGTGCCAGGGATGGGGCAGCCACCACCTCTCTGGGCACCCTGGGCCAGGGTCTCACCATCATCAGCATCAAAAACTTCTTCCTTCTCTCCAGTCTAAATCTCCCTTTTTTAGTTTAAACCATCACCCCTTGTCCTGTCCCAGCAGGCCCTGCTCAAAAGTCTGTCCCCATCTTTCTGACAGACCCTTGAAGCCTCAAAAGGCTGCAATAAGTTTTCCCAGGCTGCAACATCATCTCCAAGGACATCACCCTGACCCTGGAGAGCGAACCACCAAAGCTTTGCTAACAAACCCTCAATCCCATCCTTTCCAAGCTCCCCAGAGCCAAGCTGGTGCACAGCACACGTTGGCATCAGCATCCCGAGGGCAGAAAAGCAGCCAGAGAGCTCTGCTCTCCGCTCGGCTGCCGACAGCAGCGGGGCCACCGCCGGGGATGCAGTCGTCTGCTTGGTGATGGACAAGCCAGACAAGCATTGCAGAGGTGAGGAGGAGGAGGA
>JAOEGS010006596.1:38569-50944 GCA_025447755.1 Corythornis vintsioides | reverse complement strand
TTATATAAAATAGATGAAACTTGTAACCAGGATGGTAAAGCTTTGCTCTAGCTTACAAAATATATATATATATAATATAAAATAAAATAATATCTATTATTTTCTCTGTAAAGTTCCCTTTTCCTAGCTGTAATAATTTATAAAGAAATGGCTGGAGTCAGAGGAGAAAAAAAGTGGAAAGCTGGGTTGATGAGTCAGCAAACACACCTATGTACTAAGGAACAAAGAAACCAACAGGTAATATCAGGATTTTATTCACTAGTGAAGTCACTTCTGCAGTTCAGCTCCTTTCTAATTCCCATTTTTCTGTAGCTCTGTACTTCCTAACAGGGCCCAAAAATTAGAGACATTACAAACACTATTCTCCTGATGTTCCCACTAGACTCTACCTAAAATAACCTAGAAAATAATTTGTCAGTTTCTTTGTTTTCACTGCCCATCTGCACAGTCAAAGTCCTTTCTTTGTCTGCACATGTTGCCCCATACCATATAAATGTCCTTGGGGAAAAAAAAACAAACCCAAAAACTTTCAAGAAAAAAATGAAAAGACAAGGTCACTATATTCTTTTTTTTGTAGTGGTTTAACAAGCCTCTAGTAATGCTTATACTTTGCAAACATGTCTCATTTTACTAGTATTTAAAAGAAACAAATGGAAGAGAAACTGAAAATATTTACAATGATACATGATCAGAAACACAGGATAAAGACTTCCTTCAGAAACTCACATGAAAATGTCTCTCTAACTACACTGCTTTACTTAAAATAATGCAATATTCTTTAGCCTAAAGCTATCTTGTGTGTAAAATTAGGGTAAATGGCTGATATTGGAACTTTAACATAACCTTCCTTATCTGATGTAGACACTACACAATTGGTTTTGTATGGATTTAACTGTCTGATTGAAATAAAAAAGAAAAATAGCCTTCTAACTGACAGAGTTAAACCTGTATGCCCAGTAACTGTGCATTATCTGCTCTGTGCATGAAAGAAGCCACCAGTTCTTACAAGGTTTTAAGGCCACTAAATAATTTGTTTCTTACATGTGCATTTTTTCACAACAAATCTTGTGGTTACTTGTGTATTGCCAATGGTTGTGACACAGCAATGAAGAAACCATAAAGAAAAGTCTGTGAAATGTTATAGGAGGGGTAAAGTTTAAAGTGGAACCTTCTTCAATGAGGCAAAGAGTCTGGTATCTCTGCCCTTGAATCACCTGTTACAATGCACTGGATCCCCAGCAAGGTGTACTTCATATTGTAATGTAATGTATATTAAGTTTAGATTCCTTTAACACTGTTGACTGCAGCTGAATTATTTCATTCAGCTTTTTGGATTATGAAAACAACTGTTCATACCATTTTCCTCAGGTTGCAGGTCTAATAAATCATCTACAGCACCTAGAAGAAAAAGAAATGAAAATTAAATGAGAAGAAAAGCCAGAAAGGAAGCCCTGCAGTGCACTGACAGTCTGTATGTAAACAGCTATAGGCAGCTTTCTTAAGGCTCTTCACCTGACTTTTGCTTGTGTTCACATCTTCCTTGTAGCATGAATATGACATCCTTGTCATCACCAGCTACCATCAAGATCCATAAACAGGTCACAGTGCACTTGGCACAAGACCATGCTTCCAAACAATGTCACCTGGGGAGGTGTGTGTGGAGAGCTTGCTTTGGATCACACACCAGCCCATCTCACCCAGCTGAGGCAACTGCAAGAATCAGCCAGTTCCCTGCTGTCCTCTAGAAGCAGAGCCACTTCTTTTAGAAGCTTGTACTTACACAGGCCAGGAGAGAGAGCACAGAAGTGCCAGGACCTCATTGCTTCCTAAACTGCCTGCTTTCCTCATCACACCAGCTCTGGAAAAGGGGAAAAGGAACCTTCCCCCAGAGCATCCCAGGGCAGGATATAAGTAACAGCACCTTTTCTCCTGCAGGAAAATCAATGGGCTAAGACCAATAGGAAGGAAAATGCAGAGCTGAGGGTTGCAGGCTGTCAGGTGAAAGAACACCACTGAGCCCCAGCTGGAGCTACTTTAAGTTCTGAGCAAGTTTCTTAGATGTGGAGTCCAAAGAGTTATCTAGAATCTATATCAGTGAAGAGAAAGAAACCTCCCTCAAGTGCTTAAGAGGCTAGAAAGGAGAAATATAAATGTCTAGAGGGGAATAAAAATGGAATGCCAAACCTTTCAAGGGAAACTCCAAGGCATGTTCACAACTAAATGAAACACAGCTTACTGTTTCAATCATATTATTTTCTAGGTCAGTGGCAGAAATGTGCTATCAACACCAGAAGCAGCTGGTCATTTTAGGACCCATGAGCACATCTAATTATACAGATATAGATAGGAATGACATAAGCAAACATGGACAAATATATAAAAAAACAATGCACAAAGCTTAAGGGGAAAAACCCAATGCTAAACTTTTTCAGAGAGGAAAAAAAAACCATCAGAAAGAGAAGTTCATTAAAGGAGGGATATCCATAGTCACAATTCTATAATGAAAAAAGTACAACTGTTGCTGAAAGCCTCTTTTGTTCAGTGATGCACATGAGGGGACCAATCTAAAAGCATCCATAGTATAAGAAGGGAAAATGCAGAGCAAATAATAATAATAATAATAATAACAAAAATCTAAGTTATGAAGTAGAAGTAGTTGATGAGGAAAACTAAGAAACACAGCTCCATCACTAGTAGGACTAGTGAAAAAACCCAAACCTCAACAATAATTAACAGGGTGACTCAAGTAATTGTAGGTAACTATGGGCTGGTAGCTCAACATTACTCTGAGGTAAAATACTAACTGAATCCTGCTCACCATGGGATTCAGCAGAAGAATACAAGCATAATAAATGCTTGTGTAATCAAAGGTGGCTTTAGGGAAAGCAGACCTTGTTAAAAAAGCCCATCTAATTTAATTATTTGATAAAACTATGAGCTTTCTTTGGTAAAGAGATTTGTTTAAAAACAACTTTGTACTATATAGCCTTCCAGCTCAAAAGTTAGCACTGCATAGTATCTAAGAACATATTGAATGGATTAGGAACTGACAACTAACAGATGTCAAAAAACAGTTGTTAGGGGAAATAACTGCAAAGTAGAAGTGCTTCTAGTTTAGATCTTCAAGGTTTAGTGTTATATCCATTGCTGGTCAATGGCTTTAGCAGTCATCTGGGTGTAAACACAAAAAAAAAAGTCCTATATTCCACCTCTAGGATTAAGGAATACAAACCATGCTGCAGGAAGGAAGAATGATCCTGGAAAGCTGTGACCAAAAGGAACTGAGCCTTGATAAACAACAAATTCAAACAGGAGTTTCTAACTTGGTGTTTCAGCAAAATGAGATCTTCAATACAGTAACAGGAATGTGATTTTATAGAAACATGACAGGAGAGACCAACATCACAAATCTCTTGTTTGGTTATACATGTCACAGTTTAAAAGGGATGTTGTAAAGTGGAATGGAAAGAAAAACTTCAAAAATAAAGGAGTAGCTGTAGTCAATATATCAATATGGTTAGCATATTGAAATGACTTGAGAGGAGGCTGGATTGTAATGTAGGACCTTTTAAGTGTCTTCATGGAAAATAAAATACCACATACTAACATGATTCTCCATTAATTTAGTTGAAAAAGATAAGCCACAGCATTATTCAGGCTGGAAAAACCTCTTGAGGGTGATCCAAGGAACTTGTCACAGTGGAGTCAGCTATGAAGTCAGAACAGGTTCCACAAGGATGTGTCCCATCAAGTGCTGAAGATCTGCAAGGATCAAGATTCCACAGCCCCTCCAAACACTTTTTCCAGCACTTCACCATTATCCCTGTAAACACTTTTTTTTTCATAGTATGGAGTCTGGATTTCCCTTCCTCTCACTTGTGCCCATTATCTCCCATTTTTTCCCTGTCACCTCCAGTTACAGCCTGGTTGTGTCACTGGGTGGTAGCAGCCCATCAGCCCACTGGCAGTGGTCTAGCCAAGTAAGACTCTGCCTACATTTTGGGCAGAAGTTCTACTGAATTAATGAAGTTTTTATCAGATATATGTTTAATCACTGGAACAAACCAGCAAGCTAAGTGGCATACTTTCCTGCTCTTGACACCTAATCATCTGTAGATCCTCTCCTTGAAGACCTGACCAAAGTAAGAATTATGCTTTGGAAGAGAAACTATTTGACCTGAGTGTAACTGAATGAAATGCAATGGGATGTAAGATGTAAATTTCAGGCATTTTTAGGGATTTGCTGGGTGAAGCTGAACATATAGGAAATAAAACAAAGAAGAAAACATGTATTACAGCATTTAGGAAGTTATGATAACATGAAATAAAATACCTGAATAGTTTGATTCCTTGGCATGGCTCTCCTCATCTAATGAAATCAACCTTCATTTGAAAGAATAAAAAAAAGAATTGAGGTAATAATTCTAAGGCTATAGGATAATAATATATTTTTCTCTTTTTGGTCACATCATTGCAGAATCATATAAGTAACAAATAAACAACAATTCAGATGGACTCTTGCATGTGCTGTATATGCTGGTCTGTTGTTAACTTTTTGAGTTTCATTGGCAGAAGTCTGTTGAAAACCAAAATTAGATTAAAGATCAACCTACTAACCTTTCACTTTTAATCTAATTAAATGTCTGTAGTAAAAAGTACAGCATAGTCTGCTTTTCCAGATTTGGTATTTTGTGAGGAAGGAGGAACAACTTGTTAAAAAAAACACCAAACAAACCAAAACCAACAACAACAACAACAAAAAAAACACCAAAAGGAAACAAAACCCAGGAAAAAACCAACCAAACAAAAGCAAAACACCCAAACACTTTTTAGCAGCAATTAATTAAAAATCAACAGTCAGGGAAGTTTTATCCCAGATCAGCAGATTTCTAAAAAACAGATCAGCAGTGGTGATTAAAAAGTTCCTGACAGATAAAAAAAGCTGTGGTTTACATGCAATTCTTCTACAAAAGTATCCTCTTCAATGAAGAATATATACTTTCTAGCTGTAAAGGCATTCAAGCAGTGGGAATGAAGCATCCATAAGGCTGATGTGTTGGTGAGGAGCACTGTGCAGGCACATTCCCCCTGCCCTCCAGTGACAGGACAGGAGGAGCCACCTCCTGGGCTCTTGAGGATTGGCTTGGGACAGAACACAGGAAAATTAGATTGAGGCCCAATTCTTGTATAATGGATGTTTACTGTGAAAGGAAGGCTCATGAGGATTTTAATAGCTTTGTCCTGTGTAATTCTTCTAGAATCTTAGATATTTATGGTTAGTTTTAGACAGCAAAATGGTGACATTTTTCCTCTTCTGTTTTATGACAGACAAGGAAAAAGATAATACATAAATTAAACATAAATGCAACCATGACATGGCATCTGATGATTGTGCTGGTAGGTGCCAGAGTACACATCTGACAGAAATCATGCACTGACTCCAAAACTCTAGATATTCAACATTGAAGAGAACAATTTGTTCTGAAATTCTTCATTATTATCCCATGGGGTGCAGCTGCTTCAAGGAGGTGCTGTGAAGACAACCACCTGCCAAATGGGGCTTGGCCAATTTGATTAGCTCCAAACCTGACCAATCTATAAACTGGCTTTGGTCAGTGGTTCTGAACCTAGACAAGTGAAAGGACTGGAGAACAGAACTCTTTAAAAATCCATTACTATAACCAGCCAACTAAAAGACACTCATCAGTCAAGCTGTTCTCTGCTTTTTTGACAGCTGATCCTTTGCTGGGTGCTTCATTTAAGCAAGGGTAGTCAAAACAACAGGTGGCAGCAGGATTACAGCAACTCTGGGTCTCCTTGCAAACCAAATCCTGTAGGGGAGGGATCACATCTTCTCCTCTTCCCTCCCCAGAGAGGCCCATTCATAAGTGTGTCTCACCTCAGAGCTACAGGTAACTCAAACCTTGAGAGCATCAGCTCCCTGAAATGTACTTTCTACTAAGTCCCAACTGTTGCATTGGGTTGTTAACTGCTGCTGTATCCATTACAAAATCTACCTGCTGCTCAAAGCAGTGGGGAATCCAGAGCTGAAAGGAGATGCTGCTGAAGGGAAAAATACAGTGCTCATGTATCTTCTCCCATGTCTAGGTGTTTACCATTTATTTTACTAAAGAAAAAAATGAAGCAGAAGCTGAAAAGTAAAGAGAATGTTAGGAAAGATGAAAAACACATAAAGGTTTAATGGGATGCTTTAACACTCTTCATTTCACCATGAAGTTCATTAGTTTTCATGCACATATCACAACATTGCAGGAATTCTTCTATTAAGCTTACTCTTAGCTAGGGTGAAGCTGTGTCTCTATTTCCATTTATCAGTGTTTGGCAACTTTAGCAACCAGAAATCAGATTCTAGACAGCAGTAGACTTTAACATGTAGGCCATATGACTTACTGACTCTGCTGATCTTGTACTGATTGGGTGCTCTCAATCTGATGCTCCTTCTTTTCTGCTCTTTCTGTCAGCTTGTTCACAGGATCTTGTAAGCTCTAGTTCATAACCATCACATGAAAAAAACAAGAAAAAAAAAGAATCATGGGAGCAGAAGTATGTCATAGGCTGCAGAACCTAAACATATTAAGAAAGAATGTTTTTTAGCTGTATTAAAACTACATCTGACTCAAGCAAAATTAATAAGGGCACTGACAGGATGTTTCTTCACCATTTTGGAGGTTTTTCTCTTTTTATTCATCCCTTAAAAAAAAAAGTGAAAAATTCATTCCTTACATCAGCTTGTTCATCAGATGCTGATTCTTTAGCATTTTATGCTCCTTTTCCTGACTCAATCTTGGCAACTGCAGCATAGTGGGAAGTATTACTTGTATTCTGAATCTGAAAATGAGGGTGAAAATCTTGGACTATTAGTTAGGTAGAGGCCAGGAATGGAACTACAAAACCCTGCTGTTCCTTTGCAATCTGAAAGGCCATGCTACAAGACAGCAATGTGCAGTTTCATGCATCTTTAGCATTTTTAGAACCAAAATTGGGACATGTGAACAAGCCACACAAAAAACATTATAGACTGACTCTCAGATTACAGAAGAGATAAACTACTTGTTGTCCCTGTTATGCATTAATTAGGATTTCTGTCTGAAAAAATAACTGAAAATAGCAATTAAATAATCACAGATGTCAGCCACATGAATATTTGGCTCTATCAAATGGTTTTGCTGTGAAGGTGAAAACACATTTCTCTTTCCAAAGTCCAACTGAGATGCTGAAAAACAAAATGATGATTCATATCCTGAATCTTACAACTTGTAACTACATTTATTTATGTCTCACAGATATTCAGAGTAGTGCATCTCAGCCACTTCCCCCACACCCAAACCCCTAAAAACATGAGGCTAAAACAAACAGGCCACCTTTTGTGCAAAACTTAATGAACACAAAAATGAAGTGGTTTTTTGCATCTGGAGTTTTAAGAAAATGGTAGCATATTTCATCAGAATAATAAAACAAAGAAAAAGCCATGGCTGCTGAGTCCCTTTTGTCTGTTAGAAGAATTCCCAGGCCTGTTGCAGGTCTTGGCTGCACTGTCCTGTTGACCCATCCCCAGAAGGGGCATTCCAGTTTCTACCTGGCTCAGTACTTGTCTGTAGGAGGAAATGTACCCTGGTGCTTTAGAAGCCAAACTAATGGACCTGTCATATACTGCAGTTACATATTTTTTCCTCTCAGATGCTTGTAATGGTTTTGAACAACTAATGGAATGACTTTAACCACTGCCTAATTATGCAAGTTAAAGTATCAGAAGTAAAATCTTCTGTATCTTCACTGAGAAAAGTACAGATAAATCTGCATCCTTCTTTAAGGAACTCTGTTTTATGATGCTTTCTTCATGGATGTTTCAGGAAATGAATATTTACAGGACTGTGATCCAACCAGGGAAACAGCAGATAGAAATTGACTTCACAAGTACCTTGGGAAGGAAACAGCATGGTAATAATGGCAGTTACTATTTCCTGCATTAGAAAAACAAACACAGCTCTGAAACAGAGCTTTGAATTCGATGGAGATTATGACAAAAAAAATTGTTTAAAATCAGCAGCTGTACTTTAATGCAATAATTTAATCTAACAATTTAATTTGGACAATATTCCCTCAAATTCTGATAGAAAATAATGAAATAATGCTCCTCTCACTTGCCTTTCTCTGTTCCACATCTTGATGTGAACTAAAAAATAATAATTTTTCCCAAAAGATAAAAAAAAGCTAGGGAATGGGTATGAAACAAAACTGAGTGTTAAAAAGCCAACATCAACCATTTTCTAAACATGAACCCACAGTAAAGGGATCACTACTGTCAGCAAGCATAGAAATCAGACCATAATATTATCTTAATTGTTTCAGGTTACCTCAGAAGAAGGGATGAAATCCCATCATTTAAAAAGCACAGTGATTAAATTAAGCTGAAATGACACAGACCAGGTCCAGACAGAAGCAAGTGCACTTCAGCTGGGTGTTGAAGTGTCTTCACTGCCTCAGAGCAGACATGTGTAACTTCACTGCACAACTGGGCAAACACACACATCTATATATTCCTTACCTTTAACATAGTGAATTCATATGGCTGATACCCTTTGAAACTTTCATGGATGGCTGCCATTGTGTGTGAAGTTTTTTCCCAAAAATGAAGAAGTGTGGTCTGTAAAATAGGATAAAATGTCAGTGGAATCCTGGATTTAACACCAATCTGAATTCAGGGCCAACTCAACACCTCCCCTCCAATAAGTTACATGTTCTTACAGTTGAATGTAACCTCTTAAAGCCCCCTTATATCAACAAGAAATCTTTCTTTTGCAGGTCAGTGTTTTCTTTGGATACCTGATATGTTGTTAACACATGAGAAAGGAGGTTGCATCTGCTTGCTCCCAAAAGATCCACTTTTTGACAGACATCAGTCTTCAGTTTGTCAAAGTTCAGTTTTGCATGTCTCACTTGGGCTTGGACCTTCAAACAAAGGGACAATTGTTTATGCAGTGACTTTTTTCCCCTCTATTTTCCATAAAAGAGCCAATTAATACAACTTTGAGGGAAATAAGACAACTGAGCAGACTCAATATTTAGAAAGAACTTGATTATAATCTAAATCCCACTTAAATTAATATATGACAGATTAATATATGCTAAAATATGGCTCAAATTATCTTTTTGTGACTATCTTCTGGTATATTCAGTATGGAAATGTTGGGTTTTAACATGTTTATATGATGGATATAAGTATTTAATATATACAGACAATAATAACTGGAAAACATACTAATTTAACTGGAAAATTTACTAATTAAAGGCTGCCCAACAAATCTGGAGCTGAAAGTTGACTACATAACATGCAGGCACATAGGCAGAGATGTTTCCACACACCTCTACTAGAAGACAAGTTACACTGACAAACTTGATAGTCCACCTTCAACTGTTGTTGACAACACAGCAGTTCAATAGCCTTGAAATCTGATAAAAATTCTGCTCATTATTCTAAATTCTAGAGTGGAGTGCTTTTCCTTTTAAGAAAAATATCAGGCATTTTGTACCCAGGATCCCTCATTTTTCTGACAGGTTTGTATCCTAGCTTAATGCCATATTAACAAACCAAATTTGCCTACAATTTGTCTACAAGGTTTTGTTTTCTTCCAAGGAAAACCACCAAACATGATGATTTTCTTAGCACTTTCTCTGTAGAGAGTGTAGCTCTACACTACTGCCTTTAGCTTATTCTTGTGGAAGGCTGAGTGAGGCATGATGCTACCTGTGCCAGGAATCCCATCCCATGCACAGCTGTCTAGGCAAAACAGCAGGTGGGTAAGAGCTTATGGGCCTCCAAAATCAAGCAGCAATGGAGAAGGAAGGAACAGAAGTGGGAAGAAACATGATCCAGTGCTGGATAAAACACCTTTGTCCTGCATTAGGTCCTCAAATCCTTTATTTGTTTTAGCTGTAAGCAACTGAGAGCATGGATTTACAACTTCAGAATTGTGAAAATCACAGGCACATGCTAACTGAAATAAAAACATGAGATTACCTACTTTTTTTTGCCAGTATTGCTGTAACAGGAAGGTATTTAATTAAGAGATATTGTAGAGCTTTGGAGACTTGGGGCTAATTCTGATCTCAGTTACAGCCACAAAAACCCAGAGATACTCAGCTGATGTCAGTGGAAACATATCACATCTGAAGCTGTATTGAACATCAGTATTGTTGAGATCTAAATCCCTTTCTTTTAGCATGAAACAGTGTCAGCATTTGTCTTAACTCAACATGGAATTAGTGTCTCTCTTAAAATCTTGAGCATTCATTAAGAGGAAGAGGTGATCCCCCAAACAATATGGGCTACAAACCCAAACCTCTGACATGCTGATCCAGATCATTCAAAATGCTTAATGCTGTGCTACCAAATGCCACACATTTTTCTTGCCAAGCAGGGAAGATGCAATGCTACAAGAACTATTAAAGATGCTTTTAGGTTTTTTACATCCAGAAGGTTTATTGAGCAGCAGTACTCTCCATTTTACAGCAGCAGTTACTTAGTGGCAGGACAGCCAAGAAACACCACATGTTACACCAGCACACCTTTTGTGTGTGTCAATAAGTATATTTTCAATTCAAATTATTATTAGACATCTTTTAAGATTACTTGTGGCTTCAGGAATTAGGTATAAAACCTTAGAGCTTACAAAGCATAATCTACTTAATACTGCACAAGTTATCAGAATGAACCCTTGGTTTTCTACTTAAGGGAAAGCTGATGTAATACATCCTAAGCTTCTCCTTTCTCTGCAATTACTCTCTAAGACAAGAGGGACAGGACCTCACTGTGGGCTGTGAATCTGTGAAACTTCATTAAAGCTGAATGTACAAAATATCTTCAAAAAAAAATATGATTACTCTTCATCATCATTTTCTTCTAAGCAGCAATGAGAAGCAACCTGTTTTAATTTCCCAATGCAAACATCTTAAGGAATATATTTAAAGAAAGGACATAAGAAAACATAGATTTGGAAAGCAGTATATCAACAAATCAATAGTTTAATGAGTTATAAGATGCCTGATAAAGCTGAATTTCAAAAAATTAAAATAAATAAGTAAATAAATATTAAAAAACCAAAATCCTCAGGCCTGAAAGTCAGATTCTGGAATACTTTTTGTAAGGACAAACACAGGTTCTTAGATCTATATTCAAACAGAAAAGTCCTAATCTTCAGTAGTGCTGAATAAAAGTTCACCCTCAGTAAAAAAAAAAAATCCTATTTGGTATGTTCAGTTACTAAAATACAGATTTGTCATGCATTTTCAAGGAATCTTTATGTTCTCTACAGCACATCTGGGTTATTACTTTCTTTTAGTCTACCAGAAAATACAACATTTCTTTTCAGTAGTAGCCCAATTTCAGAGACAATTCAGCTAGTGAAGCATCACCTCTCCAAAAGGAATTTTTGTCAGATAAATGCACTAACTCACTTTACATACAGTATATTTTTGTCTCAGTATTTCCAGCACAGAAGCAGAAGCAGATGCTTCCAGTCTCATTTGTCACCCAGCCTTTCACTTTCTCTATCTGGAAAGCATGCACAGCCTGTGTACAGGCTGCAAGAAGTGGGGTTAGGAAATCAAGAAGAAAAAAAATGCCAGGAATATAGCAAATCTTCCTGGTGGGGGAACAATCAAATCCCCATGATTTCAACATGTATATTACTTTCCTTACACTATGATGAAGCTGCAGATGCAAATGACTTCACCTAGCCTGAAAACAAAGAATCAGATCTTGTTAATGTGAAGAAGCAGGCCAACCAAAATAAACAGCAAAGTCAAGAAACAAGCTTTCAAGCCTGGAAGCTCACATTCAGCTCTAAACCAGAAGTAACAAAGTTAAAAATGCTGAAAATTGCTCTGAGTTTCTAACTCAATTGTGTTAATTGTGTTAAACAAGCTGAGAGCAGAGAATGGTGGCACACATGGTGCAGGGGGAGGAGAGATGCTGGAAAGCAAAGGATGAATAGCCCTGCCAGGAAACAGACAGGTAATTACCTCTGAAAGACCAGAAGGTAAACTCATCTCCCTACTATGCCCATCATTTTATTCATCTAGTAATGACACAGTTCAGTTTCTCTCATTTGCTAAATATTTTGGAGGGTTTCTTGACTCCTTTAGGTTCAGAGTCCATATAGTTTGAAAATATCATTTCTGTTTTTCATTTCTTTGCATGCAAATTAAATTCTTCAGAGTCTGAGCAAAAGTGCTGAGTGACTCCAGGTCCCTTTGGGTAGGAGATGGGGGAGTGGGAGTCCCTCAGCACTTGGGGGTGCAGCCCATTGGGATTTATGGGTGTCCAGTTTGCATTTATAATCATGATTTGCATAA
>JAOEGS010006596.1:8491-23251 GCA_025447755.1 Corythornis vintsioides | reverse complement strand
TTCTATAGTTATTAGACAATCTTGGAGCTTCATTTTTTGTCACATTATGTTTCAGAGCTGGAGTTAATCATTATGACATTAAAGTCAGACTTAACACTACTACTGATTTCAGTCAGTGATTTTTTAATGTATTTTTTTTATATATTTCATGTATTTGTATTTCTGGTGAAAGACTGAAAATGCTGCTACTTCTGAGAAAATAATTTTTTTGGATGTGCTTGCCAGCCTGTCCTTGAAATAAATGAATGTCTGAAAATGCACAATTAAACCAAGACAACTTTTTTTTTTTCTTTTCATTTCAGCTAGGTTCCATGACACGATGTTGTTAAAAATATATTGCATTTATGGTTTAGCACTACATTTTATTCTCTTTTACAGCCATTTTGCTGAGTCTCACCTCAGACTATTTCTTAAAAATAACTGAAGAGATGATGAACCACCTCTCAAGGGCAAGCATCAGTCTCTGGAAGCAACTCTATTCTACCAGCAATACCTCTTGAGATGATGTCATCTGTTCCAAGAAGCCTGGATCTATTTTTATGTGGCTTGCTCTTAGCTTTTAAAAGGGCATCTCCATCACACATTGTTATCTTGCTTCTAACCCAATAACAATCATCACTGATATTTAATGCACATGAAACAGCTTCAAAAAATAATTGATTTTCTCTTACTGTCTACCTCGATTCTTCCCAATGGTATTTGAATTGGTAAGCTATATTTATTTATACTTATTTATAAGCCTATAAAATGCCTGAACTCTGAAGAACATTTTTGCTTAAGGTCTTGGAATGTTTTGGTTTCTTAATGTTACTGAATTTGACACTGGAGAACATGGAAAAAACATTACAGCAGAATCTGCAGAGAGGAAACATGCTCAGCACTGAAACTCCATCTGCTTTTTACAAGGAGAGACAATAGTGACAAGGCAAAACAATTTCACAGCATCACAGAATCACAGAGTGTTAGGGGTTGGAAGGGACCTAGAAGATCATCTAGTCCAACCCCCCTGCCAGAGCAGGGGCACCTAGACCAAGTCACCCAGGAACAGACCCAGGCCAAATCAGCAAACAGATTGAGAGAGGCTTTTTTTGTTTTTTTTTTTTTAAACTTTGAAGCAATAGTGATGAGGTATTAAAAAGTGCCAGATTTTACCATCTCATGTTCCTAAAAGGTATTATGAAAGGCAGCATTCTTTTTCAGTGTCACACATGTCATGTCCAAGGTGTGGTCTACTAAAGCTACTGGGATCTTCCTGACATTTCCAGAGCACAGTCCTCACCTGCTCTCTCATATGCATAGGTGACAAACTTAGGCCTCAGGGCAAATGCACTTTAAGTTTTCCAGATGAAGCAAACCTTGCCATTTAATGTTGAAGTACCACCTATAAAGAAAAGAACTGCTATCTACAGTTTGTCAAATTTTTGCTTTGTTTTGTTTTTTAATAAGACATTTTACAAGCAGAAGTTGGTAACTACAGCAGCTGAGAGTCTACTGACTACACCACTGTGAGCACAACCACCAAAGCCATTTTTCTTTGAGATGCTGCTATATTTGCTGTTTGCAAATCCAAAACACTTCCCAGTTCAAGATCATCTGCAGATGTAATTATCTTTAGCACATTTTCTTTTGGGTGGCTTTTTAATAATTGAACTAGAGAATCACCCATATCCATGAAACTGCCAAGAGAGTCACCCTCAACTGAATTATATTTATTGGATGTAGACAAACAGTTGGAAAATGCATTATAAATGCACAAATTTCTCCTGGCAGGAAGAGAGTTTAGTTGATCTTTAAGGTATTTTCCATCTTTATAGTCTATGATCCTCTTAAATTTTGTTCAGTGTCCCTCAGCCAATATTCTCAACTCAGCTCTTGGTGTTTCTAGTGAACTTAAATTGATTTTTCCAATAATCACTCATAAGGAACTGCAGCAATACAGATTTGCAATATTTTCCTACTAATTCAATAATTTGATTGAAAAAGCAAAATAACAACAGCAACAAAAATCTGCAATGCTAGTTATAAACCTGTGTTGTTTACTTATTCTTCAGTTTGTTAGCCTTTAATTGCCTACAGACTTCCATTACTATTTTTTTACCATGAACTAAAATGAAGTTTACAAGGATGACAACTGCCAAGTCTGTTCTTTGATTTCAGAGTTCAGCATCATTTTTGTTTTCTCTTCTTCCTAGACTTTCTGCATTTTCTCAGCTCTCCAAGAGTTTTCAAAAGGAACAGAAAATGAAGAAAAAAAAATATTAAATCAACACCAAAAAATCCCAACAAACAGGCAGCACATTTCCATTTTATTTAGATCTTCATTATTCCCCAGCTGTCCACACAAGCTTTAAATATCTTTTAAGAAATAAAAGTTAATGGAGAACTTACATAGATCAGCCACTCCTTAAACTAGTACAGGTCTAAAAAAAATAAACCAGTTTTGTTGTTCGTTGCATCATTATGAGTTATTCCTGTTGAGCTTTTTATTTTCTCACTCTCTTGACAGATTTATCTTTAAAATGCCATTTAAAGGCATTATTATTTTTTCAAGTATACAGAGTGCTACAACTAGGAAGGACTTGAGATAAACTGTGCCCAAACAACTCAGCCACCAGCTTCTTGCCAGCTGCATGCTAAGTGACAAGACAGATATGAATATAATAACACAGGATCTTTTGGGGAATGTTCTGACAATTCTATTCCATGGCAGGATCTATTCCACTTCCAAACCAGACCATTTGTTGCCTTCACAGATCCCATGCAAATACATTGGTCAAAACCCAACTCTTTTTCCAAACAGCACCCCATCTGATGCATAGTTTTACAAACTCAGATATTTATTACTCTAATATCCAAGTGCCAGAGAGACACAAAGACTTGCACTGCCAAGCAGATCAATCCTGTAGCATTTACAAAGCTTTGCTGCAACTGGCTCATGTTTCAACCTATTCTTTCCCCATCTGAGTTCATTTGGTTCATAGAGAAGCAGAGCTCCTGGGAAAGCAGCTCTTGCAGAGCAGAGAGGACTAGACAATAGGGAGAAAGAGTACAACATCCAGGTACCCAGCCCTCAGTACACTATGCATTGCAGTTTGTCTCAGGTATCCCAGCATTGGCCACTGGGAATTCACAGATACTCCATCTTTGATGGAGGGGAAGCAGAAAAGTAGAATAATGATAGAAATTAAGTAGCTTAGGTCTCCAAAAATAAGTACCATGTCTGTACACACAATGATACATTTAAGATTTCAATTTTATAATTGTAATTGTAAGGAACCAGGATACACACTTGAAAAAAGGTCATAGAACAAGTGCTGATGAGCTATGTGCATTAAAGATCACTATACCAGCACTGTTTACTTGAAATAAAGAAAAAGGGTGTTTACAAAAGTAATACTTAGGATTTTTTACAGTTACAAGTCTGAAGAATACTTTCTTTCAAGTGCTCTGACAGCAGCTTGCATTACTTTTTGGTATCACTAGATACACAGCTCTAGTTCAAACACTTCTCTCTGGTGGTAGTATATTTTAGAACCAAAAACCTTCCAGTCAATAGATATCTTGCTCAATGCAAAACTAGCATGACTTCTGAAACTGTTACAGATCCAAAAAAAGGCTTAAAAGTCAGAGTTACACTGCCACACTATGGCACAATTCAGATCTGCAAGCAAGAATAAAAAGACAAAATAACTCCTTTAATTATTTACAAGTACAGTATTCTCCATTAGTTTTGTTTGCAGAGCACTAAAACCAAACTGTTTCCAAACCACAGGCCTTCTCCAAATATCCAAGCTGTGGTTTGGTGTTTTGTTTTTTAACTATTTGAGGTAACACTGGAGACTTTTAGAATCTACATTCATTATTTCTTTACATCAGAATGTAATTCACCTCAGACCTAAAAATTTTTCAAATACTTAGTATTTCCACATATTCACTACTAAGTTTTGTGAGAGATTTTAAAAAAAGAATAGAAAACCACCCAGCTTATTTCTGATGACCTTTGGGCACAGCAAGCCAAGGTGGCTGAAATTTCAGAGTTTTTTAACTACAGCAGCTCACTCTACAAAGCATGTTATTTTAATAACTTTGCCATGTATATAATTATACCTTCCATAGCATTTGTTTTGTAAGAAAGCTATAAATCAATTTTGTATGACTGTTGCCAGTACTGCTTTACTCACCTGACATTCCATTTTTAAGTATTTTGCTAATAAATCATTATACGTAAGCAATTGGCTGAGGCTAAGACCCTACCTATTATTTTACCTGCAAGAACTTGCCATTATAAATAGTTCCCACAAGGCTCAATAAAATACATGTCTGGTGCCACAAGACTTACAGGAATATCTTGTACTGAAATGTCAAAAAAAAAAAGATTAGCTGACTAGCCAGGGTCTCATTTGTTCACTCCTTCCTTAATTGCTGTTGTCACCACTTCAGTCTACAGAAGAGTCATAGCCCAGATGTGTCCAGTCCTTTCACCTTAGGATGGTTTAATTCAAGTGTTTAAAATCCCAAACTGAGTCTCTTTCATTGCCAAACATTTTCAGCCACAGGCTGCTTAAGGCCCTAAAGAACAGGGTTTTCCCTTTTGTGCATTAGCTGTCTCCAAGCCCCAGGCACATCCATACATATGCATGTATACTTCAATACATTTCTGTTATTAGGCCTCTGCTTCCCATTACCACACAATTTCTGCCATTGTGACCAGTGACAGGACAAGGGGCAATGGGTGGAAGCTGAGGTATAGGAGGTTTCATGTAAACATGAGGAGGAATTTTTTCCCAGTGAGGGTGCCAGAGCCTGGCAGGGGCTGCTCAGGGGGGCTGTGGAGTCTCCTGCTCTGGAGACACTCAAAACCCACTTGGATCTGTTCCTGGGTGATCTGGTCTAGGTGCCCCTGCTCTGTCAGGGGGGTTGGACTAGATGATCTTTTGAGGTCCCTTCCAGCCCCTGACATCCCATGATTCTGTGAAGTTGAACAGCTTACTGAAAAATGCTGTTTCTTACTACCTCATCTTTCCTCCTAGCCCACTCTGTGAAGGGTACTGTATTTCATAGCAGATGAATTGGATTTCTGTCCCACAGAAAAGCTTAGCTATGATAAATTCCATACTTAGTGTTGCTGAATTATGTCTTCCTTAAAAGCATCAAAACCATGCTTCATTGTCATTCATCAGGCATCACCTCCTAGGAAACTACAAGAAAACTTCTTCATACCTTTCTGAACTTTTCCATCTGCTTATAAAGATCTGGATCCAGCTCCTGAGACACATCTTTCATCCAGAGCAGAGCTCCTCTGTACTCAGTCCGACACTGCTCCATTCTGTTCACTGTCAGCCATGTATCTGAGATGGCTCTGTACCTGAAAGTCTCCACTTCTTGATATAATCTGCTCAAAGGAGCACGCAGTGCTAGTCTGGGGGAAGGCATGAAGGAAGGAAAGATAGGAGAGTTACATGTTAAAGTTGTTCCACAAATTAATCTTACACATTAATACAACTGCTGATACTTTACTAGCAATCCAAACATACACAGGCAAAATTAAGTGCTGGTGATTGTTCAGATCAGCACTGTTGGGGGAACACACTAACAGGGTAATTTTGCATGAATATTGTGTTTGCAACCTTTGTGTTCAAGCTGTGACCTTTATTTAGACATGTGAGTGGAAGATCTTTTTTTAAGTTATGTATTTTAGTTAGCTAAGCTGTTGTATATATTCTAACAACAGTCCTCTTCATAAGTTGCATTGAACAACTCTCTAAGTGTACCTAAGGTCATTCACTACTGGACACATACCACAGATATATCAGGATTGCACTTCCATTAGCCTTTGCAATCTTCAAATATACATGTAAATAAAGAAAACATCTGTCAAGTAAATAATGATTTCTTTTTATTTTTTTTTTAATGGAATCTAAACAATTCATCTGAAGGACATTTATCTTTTCAAAGGATTTTGGCATTTTCTTAAATGTTTCTTCCAGCAACTGCACTGTGGAAAGGCAGCAGGGGACACTGTTGTCTTCCCTATGCCATCACTACAGCTCCTATTGGGATCTTGGAGCAGATGGTTTTGTGCATGTGTGACCCACTGGATTCCTTACCTTTCCCTGATCTGCTCCTATCCAACTTACATGAGCTTAGTGGGGATCTAGGATCTTCTGGGGAATTCGTGGTGTCAGCTTACAGCAGAAAATGGCATTCCAACTGCTCCTTTCCATCTACTTGAGGTATGAGACTCTATGGCCCAGAAAAAGGTATTCCCTCACCCCCCTTCCCTGCCCTCCCCAGACACAGACATGTCCACAATGAGCCTCCTTAGCATTTCTCTGCAGATTGAGAAGTGTCACCAAGCAGGAGAGGGACACAACATCAACCCTTTTACAACCCCACTGCTAGAGAGGCTGTACAGATGTATCTGTGCAGCTTTAGAACTGCTGAGCTGAGCAGGCACAGGTGAGGAATCTGGAGACACACAGGCATAGCAGGTCCATAAAACAAAAAAAACCCCAAAACAAACAAACAAAAGAACCCAGGATCAGGCAAAACTCCCCAAAACAAGCCAGTAATACAGCAAATACTACAGCAGGTTTGGTCAATAATAACTTTCCTACCATTTGGTTCCTCCCACACTTCAAATGGCAAAATGAATGATGGCAATGATGAATGAAGCATTTCCATGTGCTCAGTAAATCAGCCAGCAGTACTGACACACATACCTTTGCTGAGAAGAAAAGCAGAGGGCCTTTCCTGTGGCTTGCATCATTTTTCCTGCTCTCGTTTTATCCTGAGAACCCTGGGACCGAAGGAATTTCCCCAACTCATTTTCTTCCTGAGACAGAACTAGTGAAAAATAAATGAGGTCAAACATGTTCTTTAGTAGGTTCCTAACAGCTTTAAAACTGGCTTAACAGCAAATAGGTTGCCACTCTAAATCACTCATTCACTCAAGACATTTGTTAATATAATTAACAAGAATCTTGAGTACAGTAGCTTTTAATATTCTATTTTTTGTTTGTTTTTTGTTTATTTTGTGGCAATTTTAAATCCTTTTTAGCACTTGGACTGCCTCAGGTAATCTTGAGTAGCATAGTTTCACTGAAGCTAATTTTAATACTATCCAAATCTCACTCACTTGCTTTGTTCTTGCTCTCCACTTTTCATACTTGACTAGAGATGACTTTTTCATATGAAAAATCTAGTGCTTTATTTTAATGAACATTTCTTTTCAAATTACTTTGCAAAATTATTTTACAATTCAACATTTCACACAACTCAAACACTACTTTAAATTTCTATTTCAAGCATCTGAAATATTCTTATTTCAAATTACCTGAAGAAAAATAAAAGTGGCTTTACATTGTCTGATGAATCTAATGGCTTTCTATGAGAAGGTGGCAAAGGACAATCTGTAGCTGGGATCTATCTGGACTGCTGCAAAGCTTTCAACACAGTCCCCCACAACTCCCTGCTTGCCAAGTTGGAGAGAGATGGATTGGATGGGTGGACTCTTCAGTGGATTTAAACTGAAGTTTAAATTTAAAAATGCTTTTTAACAAACCAAGCAAGTAACGGAAAAAACCCAAACTTTTAAAAGGAAGCTTTATGGCATAATTGCTCCATATTTTTGTTTTTACTTTTCCATTTGTTCAAAGATTCCATAATGCAGACCTCCTTATCAATTTAACTCCTTGATTTGATCATACTTACAACAAATCCTTTTTTGATACAGTTCAATTGCTTTCAGCAACTCCATACATGTTCTCTGAATAGAATGGAACAGCTGGTATTGAAACAAAACAAACAGACACAAAAAATAATTTTGGAAACAGATCTATTTTAAATAGCTGAAAGTAAATAAACCACACATTATTTCATTTTGTTTTGGGGTTCATTTCTTTGGTTTTAATTTTTTGTACTGTTATCTTTGGATCTATATGAATGAGTATAGATCTTTGTTTCTAAAAAACTCACAGTAGAACAAAAAGTTACCTGAATGTCTCTAACACTTACTGCTAGTGTGTGGCAATATGCATATTGCAAAGTTGACTGGAACAAAGTTGCACTGGTACACCAGTATAGAAAGTTACTCAATTAAAGGGAACTTGTTACTGGCATAGCTCTGATTTTCTAAGCAAAATAAAGCATTTATAATTATTTTTTTTATAATTATAAAAGGAAGAAGAGTGGAGAAAAAAAAAGTCAGTCTTGGCTAAGTTTGGAGATTGATTGATGCCACTATATTCCCCACTTTTACATAGGTACTTCTGTCAATAAATGGAAAAGATATTACAATAAATGATAAAAATTACAATAGATTATTATATGTGTACACAACTTAAAGGTTTGCTGAAAATCTTTTAAAAAATTAAAGAGAATATACATTATGTAAACATGGCAAACCTCTAGTTTTGCATCCAGATCAGCATCTGAGGCCACAACGTGTTCATCTTCCTTTTTGCCTGTCACTTTTATAAGTGTTTGTTTTGTTTTCCAGTATTTCTGTTGCATTTTATTGACCACAGATTTTTCTTGGCTTTGAGCATATTGGTCATAAAATTCCCTTGGATAGTTGCTAGAATATTAAGAGACAAAATTACAAAACTTCAATTAGATGCTTAAAGCAGAGTTTCAAGCAAACATAAGCAGGCAGCAATTTTAATGCAACTTCAGCAGTGTCAGGATTTCCTAAAGTTCATTTTCTGAATGGAATTAGACTAATTGATGCCTTCCCTTTTTTACAACTGAATAATCATTACAACAACACTCATCCCCCTTGAGTTACATGAAAGATAATAGCTCACATCTTTTGTTATGCAACAACTACCTGACAAATGTGAGTCCATATCATGTAATCTCTTTTTTTCAAGGATCATTTTCTACTGGTAAATAGAATCATAGAATAATTTTGGTTGGAAAAGACCATTAAGATTATCAATCTTCAAGCAGATCAACACAGCAGCCAAACTTGGTGTCATCTGCAAACTTACTGAGGGTGCCCTCAATTTCCTCATCCAGATCATTGATAAATACAGAAGAAGAAAACACACACACACAAAAAAACCCTCAACCTACAACCTCTTAGAAATATCAAGAACTCCCTGAATAACAATAAAAACAGGCTTACTTAAAAAATAATAAGAAAAAAGGACTGAACTGCTTCCAGGATAGCAGGGAGCCCCCAGCCATCTGGCTAGTTGTGTGCTTTAGCTTCTGCTACAGCTGAGCAAATAACTGATGGCCCAGTCCAGTGGTCATGTGAAGAAAACACCCTAATTCACCTAATGTCAACCAGCCTTGATATCTACCTCACCTAAAGTCACTAGAAAATCTGGGAGCATGTTGCAAAGAATAAAAATGAGTTATTAAAATGAGGTCACCAAAAGAAAGAAGAAATGATGCTGGAATTAATATAAATTCCTGAATTAGAGACTGAGAAACCAGTGGAAGGAATAAGAGGTAATTAATATTTTACTACTACACAAATGCAACTTCTAATTTCATTTTGAGAACTCACTGGCTCCTGTTTGTGCCTAAGAAAATGAAATATTTATAATCACATTACCAAAATATGACCAGTGGATAACTTTTACTGATACTTACTTGTCAAAACCTTTTAAAATCATGAACTATTATGAATTCATCAGGTTTTGTTAAACAATCACAAGATGGTAACTAAAAGAACAATGTACTTTATTTATAGGTGATGGCCATGGATACACATCTTGCAGTGCAACAGATCATGCACTTCTTTCCATCAATCAGGAAGCTGGGAACATGCTATTCTTCTATCTGGTCAATTCACTCTTTGGCAGTTCTTCATTTTTATCAGTTTCTCTTCTTTTTAAACAGAATGTCTACCAGTGACTTCATACCATACTAGATGCCAGAACATGTGATAGACTCAGGCAGTGATAAACTAACATGCCAAAAAACATTAGCTCTTTAGAATAAGAAATACATTATCAAGGTACTTACTATTTATGACCTTCCATTTTTCTTGTTTTCTTCAGACACTTAAATAAAATTAAAAAAGATCAGTCAATACAAACATCTTCAAAACATAGTTTTCAAGTGAGACACTAGAAACCCCCTCTCTTTACACACAGAAAACTATGGTGTAGCATCTTGTTTATAATGTTGTGACAGAAAACTTTTCAATCTAATGGTTTCCTTGTGTAATACTCATTCTCACTTAAATCCATTACAAATTTAAGTGGAGATTCTGATTTTGCCCAATGATTATGTTAGAAAAATTTCCAACAGAAGTAGATTTACTTGGCATAAATTCAGTGACTTTTGATGAGACAAAATTCTCCATGCAAGGCATCTTCCAGAGACAAGTTCCTCCCCCCCACACCTAGATTTAGCCACAAAGTAGTTCAGCTACTTTTTTCACCCATGTCTCACTGTTTTATTTTTTAAGAACACGAGCTACATCATGTCTTGAGCAAAATTCAACCACCTGGTAGTTTTAGTTTGAGAGAAACCACAATTCCCAGGGATAGAGTGTGATTTATATGCATTTAGACTTCAGATTTTGTAAGTATCTCCAGCTTGGATACTCAATTCTCCCACTATATTTTGAGCTGACCAGATGGCACACACATCACTTCCTACCAGTAAGTAAGCATGCACCCCTTCAAGGACAAACTTACAAGCAAAGCTAAATGCTTCTTAGAATAAACAACAAGCACCTGGCTTCTCCTTTGCTGGTTTCAGAGGACTCTCTTGTCCAGCATACAGCCAGTAGCCAAAGGGAGATGAGTCCAAATTGAAGCTGATCAGATGGTACTGCTGGGAAATGAGCTTTGGTAAGGCCAGGCACAGCAGGAACACACCAACAGGCTGCACTCACATGTGAAGCTGTTTTCCTGAGGAAATAGTAAGAGAAAAGGCAGCTCAGAAGGTAACTCTGCTGAAACTGAAATCTGGCACTAACCTGGAAAGAGGAAAGGGGTTGCAGCAGGGAGATGTGAGACTGGAAGCACAGCCAGCACAGTGCTGCTCACAGACAGTGTGGTTAGCACTGGAGAGGCAAAGGGACTGGAACAGATTGTAAGAACTCTGACAAGGGAAGGCTCCTGCCACCAGGAAGCAGATGAGCTTCCATTTGGAGCCAAATCCCAGACCTCTGATTCTAACTTCTCTGCTGTCAGCACTCCTGAAACTTCCTGGCACAGTTCCACGAGATGCTGAAAGATTCTATCAGAACAGATCTTCCTGAATTGGGAGTTTTTGTCAAGTGCTCATAAGCACTGCAGGAGAGACCATGAGAAAGGTCTTTAGGGCAGTTGAAATGCAAAGGCTGAGCCACAGAGAGGAAGAATGAACTGTTTCAGTTTGTTGTCTGCATTACAGCACCCTTGAGTCAGTGTGGACAGCACTGGCCATGGCTTTGCTGTAGTTTCTAGAGCCATAAGGCACAGGCAACTTTAGCTCCAGTTTTCTACAACCTTTGTGCTTGACTTCACTGTTTAACACCAGTCCTCCTTAAACCAACTGTGGGTGTGTGCAAGTGAGATAAGAACATGGGATTTGCCTTGTATACACATCCATGACTCATTCAGTGGCACACTTGGTTTGTCAGGAAGCAAAGAGCAGTCTCTCTAGATGGAATAGCATGCATATTATGTGGAACAAAGTGTAAATGACCAGCATGAGGTTTGAGGCATTGACCTTACACACTGTACTCATACACTTGACTCTCCTAGAAACCAGTGTCCTTAAACAAATCTATATATCAGGGTCACATGAAACGGTTTGCATTTGCAAGCATAGCTCATGCTCTTTCCTCCTAAACATCTGATCTTATATATTGACTGTAATCTTCTCAGTTATACTCATCTGAGTCCTACATAGCATTTCACTGCCTTTTGTAAATGGCTGTTGGCATGTGGTATCACCCAAACAGGCCAGGAGAAATGAAGATTCATGAGAGCTTTAAGTGGTACAGATAAAAAACATAGGAGAGAGTTTGCAGCAATTAAACCCTGGGAACAAGCTGCAGCCCAGTGCTCAACCTCAATCCCTGGGCCTGTTTTACTTCCAGTAAAGAGTTAGCTTTTGGTCCTAAATGAGAATTCAGCTTGCACAAAGACAGCTTAGTAAGCACTGGCATTGAGAAAACAGAACTGTGTTTGCTGAAAATGAATCAGATTACTTTTGATAAGGCATCCCTATATTTACCTATAACTTCCATCAAGAATGTTCCTGGACCCCAATCATTCCAGATGCTGGAAAAAGATATGTTAGATCCCTGAAAACCCAGCTGAGTTTGACCTTTCTCAATGACTGAGAACACTCTGGAAAACCTAGATGTCCACTACTATTATGCCATTCTTTTAGCTGTTAATTTAGACCACAAATGTGCATTTGGTTTGGGTTCCCTAGATCTCAGTGGTACCCTAAACTATTGCCATTCACACAGACTTTGTTTCAAGTCAGATACACTAATATTTGCAGCACTGAAGGCTAATTCACATTTCATGTTTCAGCATCACAGTTAAGCTCTACTGAAATGGAAATATTTATCAACAACAGCTTAGTATTAACAGCAGAAACAAAGGCAGAGGAACATCATAGAACATTTGATGCACTGCCCAAAACTGGACACAATGCTCAAGCTGTGGCCTCACCAGTGCTCAGTACAGGGGGTCTGCTGTAGACACTGTTTCTTATACAAGGCAAGATGCTGTTGGGCTTCTTGGACACATTGCTGGCTGATATTCAGCTGGCTACCAACCAACACTCCCAGGTCCTTTTCTGCCAGGCAGCAACATGAACAGCCCATGTCAGTAGGGAGAAACTTGAGCACCTGTGGCAGGAGGCCAGCACAGATTAATTTTAATGAACTCAAATGCAAACTTAATACGTACAGAAGATGGAGGCAAGCCTAAGTTAGTCCTGGAAATGCAAAAGCATTGCCTGACTATGCAGGGATGGAGTTAGGAAAGCCAAAGGCAGGCTGGGGTTGAACCTAGCAAGGAACTCAAAGTGCTACAAGTCCTCTGTAAAACCAGTGGCAGCAAAACACAGGCTAAGGAAGACACAGGCCCACAGTGAGAATATGGAAAGGAAGAGGGACATTTTTGCCCTGGCTTCCACTGGAAGGTTTGCCCTATGGCTAATTATCCAAGCCTCCTGTCAGGTCTGTGGGGATGCAATATTACCTGTATCACAGACTGAGTTCAAAGGTACCTAATCCATTTGGACATAGGCTCATGAGACCAGATGGGATGGATCTTGGTGCTGAGGGAGCTGGCTTATGACATTACAAGGCTGTTCTCTCTGTTCTTTTGAAGGTTTTGTTGATTAAAAGAGGTGTCTGATAACTGGAGAAGGACTAACACCACATCCATCTTCAAATAACATAGCCAAGGGGATCCAGGGAACTTCAGGCTCATCAACTTCACACTTAGTTCCTGCAATGATCGTGGAGAATGCCCTTCTGAAAACCATTCCCAGACACATGAAAGACAAAAAGGTGAGTGGGGAAAGCCAGCATGGACTTTGAAGGGCAAATAATGCCTGACTAACCCAACATGACCAGGGTGGCTCCAAACACAGAAGAAAAAATACATACATACAGTTGAATGATTAATTCCTAAAAATAGCAGTTTATAACAAAAAAAAAAAAAAGGAATGGCACAGGTAGTCATAACCTATGTAGGCTCAGAACAAAATATTTCCAATAAAGCTGGTAGACTTTACATATTTACATAGAGACAAAGATATTTAATGACATAAAATTAATTTTAAATTCCTTTTTCATGTTATACATGTTTCTTATGAAATAATAACAGCTCAGAGTATCAGTTTGCCCTCACATAACATCTTTTACTTTACTATTATTGTCTCACTTATATTTGTGGAGAACACTGAGCAAAATGTCCTTAGGAAAGAACCAGGTATTCTAAGTACTATGTGTGTTTTATGGAAGAATAATTCAAATATAAATTGTCAAGTGGCAGGTCTAACCTCACTGCAAATAAGCAAAGCTGGGGATATATGCAATCCAGTATTTAATCTCATTCTAAATGCAGACATGCTTCATTTCTCTGAAATGACTATCCAATTGTTTTATAATACACATTTCTTCTCTTAGGTTAAAACCCAGTATTTTAAACCTTAGTAGCTGAATACTACTAAAGAAAACACCATATGGAATACCTGCTGTGGACAGATTAGAAAAGACAATATGAAGATGGGGTTTGTGACAACATTCTATCCAAAAATCAAGCTAGAGCCATGATCTTAAGAAACCTTCCCTTGCAGAACCTATGAGAAAAGCCATAGATGCACAAAAGAAAAAATAATGCAGAAGCTCTTTTCCCATGTATGCTATAATACATACCAATAAATACAGTTTTATACATTCAAATTAATGTCTCTCTTGTTCACATACCCTATTTGCTGATGCAGTCAACACTCTCATGTTCCTGCCTCCCTCCTGCATTTGCATCCATGCAGAAGCCAGGAAGCAATGTCATTACACCCGAGGGGAAACAATGTCAGGGGAAGGAACGGGGGAAATAATTTTCTCTATATTCCCTCAGGAGGTAAATTTCACAGCCACAGATAGGAAATTTGATTAACATGTTTAGCATGCACAACAGTACAGGGTGATCTCTCACAGCCCTTCCAAAAAAACACCACTGTCAAAACAGGCTGTATTATTCATAGAATCATAGAATGGTTAGGGCTGGAAGGGAGCTCCAAAGGGCATCTAGTGCAGCCCCCTGCAGGGAGCAGGGA